>OLKM01000231.1:78898-94888 GCA_900291075.1 Melanogrammus aeglefinus
AAGGTTACAAGTATCCCTCAGCCAGGAAACCTCAAGCCAATGATCGACATGGCACGAATTAACTGGATCAGTCCTTGGCCAACTGATGGTTGTCCTTCATTGTGTAAGTTCCTCAAAGTGGACCTGGACTTCCTCCCTTTCAAAGCTTTGATAACTCGAATGAGAAGGAGACTAAAACACCCACTGCAC
Organism: Melanogrammus aeglefinus; assembly: GCA_900291075.1. Taxonomy (NCBI): domain Eukaryota; kingdom Metazoa; phylum Chordata; class Actinopteri; order Gadiformes; family Gadidae; genus Melanogrammus; species Melanogrammus aeglefinus. The sequence goes on from OLKM01000231.1 coordinate 79,088, forward strand.
TGTGTTCAAGATATGTCACTGCAAAGCCTACGCGGGCCGAGATTGAGAACAAATACATAAAGTGCATGAGAGGTGTCTAATTCCATATGCTGGCCAGTAAGGGAACAGATTCAAATTTGTTGCCCATTGTTCAAAAAATAGTAATTACGAAGAAATTTAACAGTCCATAATAGACTGCTTTGTGAAATTTGCATTGAAAACCCCAAAAACGGTAAGACTAGAGCCCAAACCTATCACAAACACACCACAATACTGCAAATACTGAATCAACTAACCCACAGAGTCCACGGTGCTGTCCCTCGGGCTGGGGAGGGCGAGCAAGTGAACAGGCACATCACTACATAACGGGGCGTAACCTTGGAATGTTACCGTGTGATGTCCCTAGCAATCGAGGTTTCACAGAGAAGACCCTGTTGATTGTACAGTGCTCACTCAAATACCTGCCTTCACTAGAGGTAAAAAGCACTGCACACGTGAACTTGAGTACAAGGGCTAGTACTGTTCAAATCACGTGAACGGTATTGACTGGAGGACAATACAATACCATTTACAAAGTACAATACCATCCTCTGCCAAGCTGTAATCTTCCAGGCAGACTACATCTTGATAAGATGGTCAGAGTGTGCTGTGCTCTGTGCAACATTTGCCAATCTGATGTCCCCTCGCAATAGCACGGGTGTCAGTTACATTGTTTTCCTTAGTGTCACAATGTTAAACAATTGTGTACAAATGTAAATATATCTCAATCTTTGTTTTGTTATACAAGGCTACTTATGAGTTTCCTTTAAAATTGTGTCTACTAGTTTTGCGAAGTAAACTATCAAGTGTGTGTGTGTGTGTGTGTGTGTGTGTGTGTGTGTGTGTGTGTGTGTGTGTGTGTGTGTGTGTGTGTGTGTGTGTGTGTGTGTGTGTGTGTGTGTGTGTGTGTGTGTGTGTCTATATATCTATATATAGATATATACAGACATAGAAGATGTACCTTTTCTCATTTCTGGTCAAGCTATGAACAAAAAAAAGTTTTGGTTTTCCTTCAATGGTCAAGAGGTGATCCGCCAGGCTTTAGCAGAGCTGAAAGAAAAGCATGTTGAGATAAGTAAATTGTTTAAAAAAGATGTTGAACCACAATATTTGGAATTGGATTAAAATTGTCTGCACAAACCTTGTGAAATTTCATCAGATGATCTGCTGCTTCTGAGACAATGATCTTCTTGGGCCGCTTCCTTCCAACTGGTTGTGGATTGAGAAGATGCAGCAAGAAAAGAGAAGCCATGTTGCTATCCCACTCTGCATACAGTATAAATAACACAATTCACTTAGGAATCTCTTTGGGGAAATATCAGACATGCACCTTTTCATCTGCAAGCTGTGGATATTTGTTTTTACAACTTATTGGCTGGTCAGCAGTGTCAGATAATTTTTTCAGGAGAGGTGTCTCTATTGGGGGCCCTGGAATCTTGGATGACATTGTCTTTAAAACGCTGCTTTTTTTAAAGTCTGCTCCAAACATCAACGAGAAGCCTGAAAAATCTAACAAAAAGGACTGCAAAAACTGAAAAAAAACATTTTTAACAAATATTTCTCATTTCTATTTCTAAAATTCTGTTGTTACCTACCTACCTACCTACCTACCTACCTACCTACCTACCTACCTACCTACCTACCTACCTACCTACCTACCTACCTACCCACCCTTAGTGCCCAAGAAACAAGGAAAACATTTGAAGTACGTCTGTCAATTGTTGTGGGTCATTGAGCATCCGTTTACAAAAGTGTAGTGTTTCTCTCATCTTTTGGAAGACCAAGTCACTGTCAGCGGTGTGGTGAAGTAGAGACATGGCCTCCATGCATTTATCTCTTGTTTGCTGGTCATCTGTGGAACCGAATGTTCTTGATGATTTTGGACCCCCTTTTAGCATCTCTCTGTTATGTGATTTAGATGGGGTTCTGGACTGACGCTGCATAGTCTTGATACACCATTGAAGAAAGCCTTTGTTGAGTGTCAAAGAAATGTTCCTGAAAATATATTTTAAAAAGTACTGTATAGTCAATATCAAGTTTTTGATGGATCAACTGCATATATGCTGCTTACACACGAAAGATAAACAAACCAGTATGTAACTGGCATCATTATTTCACAGTAGCTACAACACAAACTCACATATCCCTTTTTTGAGTATTGGTCCTTCAGAGATGGGAAGAGAGACACAATCCCAAGGGCATGAAACTCCTTTGTTTCTTTCCTTACACCTCTCCTGAAAAAGCAAAACTATTGTTTGTTATAAGAGTCTTTCCTTGTATACCAATGAGGACGTCATGTCATTGTAATATAGCTTCTTCCTCTTTGTCACGCATGTGAGCAACAATGATGTTCACCATTAATTGTCTTGTGGAATCTTCCAAACTACCAGTCTTCATACTCATACTTTGATCGCAAACATCCCTGCTGACGTAGCAGGGAGAATCTGCACCATTTTCTAAATAAAAAATTACATAAAATACAAAACAATTAAAAAAAAATGTTTTAACCAAAACAACTATCATCCTCTACAGATCATCCATTTACAAAGTTTTCCTAAAGATTATTAAACACAATTTTTTAAAACTTGGTCTAGCATTCAGGCCAATGGACAAAACAAGTGTAGAAGTATGTAAATGATAGAATTAAATTTCTTGCGTGGGTGCTGTTCATGACAGATTGAATCATTTGACATCCAGCATCACTGTCACTCCCTAGACTTGTTGAGATGGACATGGTATCCGTTAGACTTGAGGATGAAGTCCCATCTTGCTGCAGTACAGTAAAATCTGAGGATCACAAATTAACACCAGAATACAGGGCACATGCAATAAAAAATCGACCAAATCAAAACTAACAAAAAAAGAGCAATGGAGGGCCAACAATTACAAACCAGTAAATACGAACACATGGGGTCCAATCGCTTGTGTACTGTGTATTGTTAACAGTCATATTCTCTCCTTTTAAGCATTAGTTTAATATGTTCTGTATGCTGTGACAGTCTCATGTCCTAAACTGTAATCACTTTCAACACTTGTGCACAAGCAAAATGTGGCAGAGGTTTAGTTTACCCACATCCAACTTGTTATCCACTTGCCCAGAAAATCAGACAAACAAACACTTTCTTTCAAGTCAAGTTCCAAATTTAAAATCACTTACCATCAAGTGTGGAGATGATGGAACACACATCTTTTATGGTTGCAAGTTCAGAACAGACTTCCCCGTCAACCTCTAACCCCTGGTCACCTGTGACTTTAAGCTCTGTGTCCTCTGGTATGAGTAACTTCTTCTGGACTAAAGAATAACCACCATGGTGAAGTTAGTTTTACATTCACGATATGACATTTATTTCACACTTGTACTGAAAAGCACTGCTTTTCATATGGCCTTTTATATATGTCATTTATAAAACAAGTGCAAAATGAATACAGTACAGATCAAGAGCTCTCTGCAGTGTGTACACTTCAAACGTCACATACTGACTGCTACTTCTGCTCTACTGCCTCCTCCCTTATACTTAAATACCAAAATCCTAAACCAACAATAACAACATACTGTCAACTTCAATACACCTCATAAATAAGTTGTAATAAATGTCTAAATACCAATGGTATATAAGTGTCCCCAAATGTTTACTTTTCTTTTAATGGGCCTACAGGCAAGTATTAGCATGCACCATTAGCTATGAAAATACGGGAACTGCCCATTGGTCCGACCACCCATTGGTCCGACCTCCCATTAGTCCGACAAAATGCCCATTGGTCCGACCTCCCATTGGTTCGACCTCCCGTTACTCCGACAAAATACCCACTGGTCCGACCTCCCATTGGTTCGACCTCCCGTTACTCCGACAAAATCAACCACAAGTCGGACCAATAGGAGGTCGAACCAATGGGTGATCCCGTTAGTTCGACCTGTCATCCCTACTTTCTGACAAGCGCTTTCATTGCGAGCATGCGTCTCTCTCTCTCTCTGTCTCTCTCTCTCTGAGAGTTTGTTTTAACTCTGCTGTCCCAATGCTTTGGCAACATTGTACATCACAGTCGTGCCAATAAAGCAGAGAGAGAGGGAGAGAGAGAGAAAGAAAGAGAGAGAAAGAGCTCTCGGAAACGCACATCACACACACACACGGACGGAAGCGGAGCGAAGCCAGTTTCCTCTCTCGGTGCGTTAACCGATTGTGCCAGATGCGCCAGAACGCGCGCACCTCTGTGCCAGGCTCGCGCTCTGTGGGGAGATTTGTGTTATTCATCTTAACAGAGATGCTGAACAGAGGGATTAATGCACACATTCACACAGGCTACACACACACGAGCTACCTACAGACACACAGCTGAGGGGGCCGGAGAAATGCGCATCTGGTGTGGCGGTGCTCAACCTGGTCAGTGCGTGCGTTTTATTTCAAACACAGACTGTACAGTGAAAGGACATTTTTAAATTTTCAAGTTGGCAGCTCTCAAATATCCGACCCTGTTCGTGTTTAGATTACAGATGCATTAGTGCAGTTCGAACTAATGAGGACGTCCCATTAGTTCGAACTCTCATTACTCCGACTGTCGGAACAATGGGAGTTCGAACTAATGGGAGTTCGAACTAATGGGAGGTCGGACCAATGGGAGGTCGATCTAATGGGAGGTCGGACCAATGGGAGGTCGGACCAGTGCCATGGACCCGAAAATACTGTCCTTTTTTAGTTTTGAATTACTAGGCCTACTTTTAACATAAACGCAAGTAATGCATTACAATTAAAACAGTTCATTCATATCATATTACTCCAGACTGAATCATTTTATGTACTTGTCTTATAACTCTTATCACCGTTTGTCATTGCTGCTTTTACTCTTTTAACTTGAACTGACTTAACCTAACTTGTCTTTAACCCAGTCAGTTACTCTATATTCACAATATTCTCCCAGAAATTATAAAGCAATTATTTAAAACAGTGACTCTGGTAGGCTACAGACTAATTATCAAAATGCTATGAAATGTGAATTTACCTTCATGGTGTGGAGAAAATACATTGCAGCTATGACTTCCCTCCGTGATTTACCTTAAGCAACATCTTGACCACAAAAAAAGTCACACTTTACCGTTAATAAAAGCAACGTGGGGACTGTTACTGTGAGAAATAGTGAGCTAATAATAGTCTTTATGGTACATTAGCTGTTGTTGAATGTACAGCCTACTATAATGTTTATTAACTTTAGCAGCTAAGTCCCCTAGCCGCGCAGTAGGCTACCGTGTAATCTAAAGAATACAGCACAGGTTCAGTTAACATGTTGTTGGAACGAGAATAACCTTCATTTCATGCGTGTGGCTATGACTAAAATGCGGAAAGTCGTCAAGCTATATTCAGCATGTTCAACAAGTTTGTGGCAAGAATTAGCTTTAGCAGCTAGTTAGCAAGTTGTTCAAAGCTAAAATATACACATTTTAAACCACAGACTTCCCTCTCCTGGTCCACATTGACCAGCACTGATATATATAGATTTTTTCCCCCCCTTTTTTCCTCAACGTTAAAGTCCATGTCATAGATATATACAGAACCAACCCGGTATCACGAGATCTCGGGCTCATGCGCACGAAACGCGTTAATCTATTGAATCGTGTCCCAGAGTACGATTGTTCGACTTTTTTCGTGAAACATATCACGTTAAATGTTAACCAATGCATTCTGAATGCGCATCCTTCACAACTATATTCTTGGTCATAACTATCAAACCAAACATCCTCACATTCGCCGAGCGACGATTATGAAAGTAAAATGCAAATTTCTCGCTAAAAATGTTTACATAAACACTTTTAATGGCGTAACTATGCTAAAATATCATATTTTCCACCAGAATAAAAAGTATGTCCGCCATTTTCACAGAAAAACAGCCTAAAAACTATCCAATAGGAAAGATGCTCACAGCGTCTATCCGTGACGTAGGCCTAGTCACCGATAGACGCTTTTAACGCTTTTAATGGCGGGTTACGCCATTAAAAGTATTTATGTATAAACATTTTTAGAGAGAAATGTGCATTTTTACTTTCATAATCTTCGCTTCGGCGAATGTGAAGGATGTTTGGTTTGATAGTTAGGACGAAGAATATAGTGTGAAGGATGTGCATTCAGAATGCATTGGTAAACATTTCGTGATGCGTTTCACGAAAAAAGTCGAACAATCGTACTCTGGGACACGATTCAATAGATTAACGCATTTTCGTGCGCATGAGCACGAGATCTCGTGATACCGGGTTGACAGAACACTAGATGTCTCGTCCGCGTTGCTGGCCAACGGAGTCGAACGTCCGCACATGGCGGCCATCTTACTACAGGCCGCTCACTCCCCATAACATTGTGTTGGTAGGGGTAAATGTACTTTTTAAATAACCATAACTTGTTCAATTTTCAACCATTTTTTAAGCGGATTGGTTCATTATAAACGTCAGAGATGTAGTTATGACACATAACTTATGAATAATTCATGTTATGTCCTAAAAAATAGAGTAATGTCTAAAATATGTAGATTACAATATTCACAAATAGGCTATAATAAATAAGGCTATAGGCTATAGGCTATGTATATAAGGCTATAGGCTAAGGCTATATATATAAGGCTGCATGTTGAAATCCCCACCCTGTACACCATGCATTTTATAAGGTACGGCACAACCAAAAAGCGTTACCCGCGTAACACGCGTATAAAATCGGCAATTTTTCCATAGGGAACCATTGGTTTACGCGCGTATGAGACGCGTACACGCGTTACACGCGTATAAGCAACATTTTACTCGCGTTAGGCCGCGTATGAGGCGCGTATATATTACGCGCGTATATATACGCGCGTACATATACGCGCGTACATATACGCGCGTACGAGGAGTTCAAAAAATTGAACTTTTTACGCGTGTACGCGCCGCAATAGCCAATCACGTTGAGCTTGACCCGACGTCACTGGCCAGAGAGACGGAGAGGACAGAACCGCAATGGAGGACCAAAACACCCATCATTGCAGTGTGCAGCCGTCCTCTGTCCTGTACAACACCAGGATGTGTTGTACCGGACAGGAACAAGAAAAGAGAGGGCGTGGGTCGACGTGGCCGAGGAAACTGGCTGTCCTGGTAAGATCAAGTGAAATGTTTCAGCAAAAAAAAAATGCGGCGGGGGGGGAGGGGGAGTTTTGGGCGGTCTCATCTACGCGCGTATCTGACCATTTTTGGACACACAAATGGTCAAGCAACATTTAGCTGCGTGTACGCGCGTACATGGTACGCGAGGTACGCGCTTGGTGTGTTCGCGGCATAACACCGCATACTTATGAATAATTGAGGCCTTGAGACAAATAACCATACACGTCCATATTTCCAATTTTGAATTATATATATTTTAGTGGAGGCTAAACGTAAGTGAAGTTACCACCTGAAATTTCAGAAATAGTTTACCCCACCTCTCAAATAAAATCTAATGCACCTCATAAATATAGTATAATCACAAAATGCACTGTATGAAGTACCACTAGTATTGGTGTAAACATTAAACAGTGACCTTCAGCATCATCAACCTATGTTCTGAAATGTCTTTTTAAAACAACGCATAATCACAGGCAACCTTACTGCGATCACAAATTAATAGTTTACCCACCTCTTATTTTACCACTAAGACCCCTACTTACACGGAAATGGTAGTAAACCAGTCTGAAAACACATTGTTTACAAATATTTAACTTCATTAGATATTATAAAGGTACTTTCAAATATTTTTAAAGATTTCCTAAAATCAGAATGTTTGAACCAAGGTGTTACAGAAGCAGGATGATCTTTTAAAAAAATATGGTCCTCATCCAGCCCACAACCACTTAAGCCTCAGCAACCATCGGAGTTCAAGGTGACGCGTCATCTCCACAAGCTCAGTGAAATTACACAATTCTTCTTTTTATGCCAGAGTGAGTGTGATGTTTGTGAGAGTGTGTTAGACACAGATAGAGAGATAGGCGCACACAGAAGCACACACCTTCAAATGACAAGCTAATTTCAACAAAAACTCTCAACCACACACGTCAATTCACAAAACACATACATTTAAAATTAAATTTTGATTAAATTTTGCTTAGAGGCGCCAAAACATTACACAATGCCTCATGTCTCAGTCCCAGTGTCGGAGATAAATTGTCCCTAGATTAGGATTGTCAAGTAAAGCCAGGTGTGGGTCGTAGGCTGTTCGGGCCAGGAAGTCCGGGCAAGGGGACAGCAACAAGAGATGGTAGGGTAAGTTGTAGGGATGGATTTCAGGTGTGATGAGAGATCAGTGGGACATCAAATCACAAGGATGGCTGAGGACTGGTAAAGGTTTACCTTACAAAGTGAGGTAAGAGGGGAAGAAAGAGAAATAGAGTGTAATTAGTATTACTATATAAGTCATGATGGTTAGTATTAAATAATAGTACACTACACAAACACAAGACAAGACCTGTTTAGTTGAGAAGCTCGCTCCACCTCGGCAAGGTACAGATCTTTTGAGCGAGAAGACGAGACAAGACGAGAGACAATATTATTAGCTTATTTCTTTTTTCTTTTGCAAACATTTAGGTAAACATGGAACTGACAAAGAGACAACATCACACAAGGACATGCACAAAAAAAACATTAATAATTAAGAACACATACTTACACTTAAGATACTCATTCACAATAGCTTTGTACAGGGCCAAAGCACAATGAACAATTTACAAGATTATCATAGTCAAAAATTCCTCTTAGTAAAATTATTTTTTTGTGGTGTGTTTTGGCAAAGTTTTGTTAAAGCACGAAGCAGACAAAGACAAAGAATACAAATATCACAGACAGACATGAAGCTGACAAAAACGTACGAACACACCACGGGACATGCACACAAAACATTGGTTATTAAGAGCACATAGAAACATACAGTAGATTACTCCCAAACAACACGAACACTATAGAGGAATCACATATTACAGAACAAAGTCTAAATAAAACTATCTACATATTCACTTCCAAAACAACACAACTATACTACCACCATCCACGGCATCACCATTACAACAACTAATAACCTTATACATACATACCTTGCTGACGATTTCTCCAAAACACTGTAAGAGGATCACACTAAATTCACAATAACTAATTACAGAAAAGTCTAATAAAAACTATCCAAGATGCATACAAAACCATTCCAATACAACTTCTGTTATATTGAAAAAAAAAGACCAATCTGCCTCTCCCATCGATGTTAAAATGATTGGGTGCTAGCTAGTAGCATAGCAGCATAGCCATGATACACAACTAAGCTGCACGATTAAGTCATTTTTTTAATAGAAAAGCTGCAATTTCAACATGTTCAAGCATCCAGGATTATAAACACATTAATAACGTTTTTAAGAAACCAAAACTGTTGTATAAATCCATTAAAAAAGGGTCAGCGAGATAAGAGTATTTATGTTTGTGCAGATCACGGACCTTACCTCAGTTTGCCTCAGGTTCCACAGATTCTGACAGAAAGATTGACTGTAGTAAGATGGCCGACCTCTGCGGACGTTCTAGACGCCGCCGTAAGACATCTAGTGTTCTATATATATCTATGGTCCATGTGCTGTGTGTTTGTCCTCCATGTTTTAGTCCATGTGTTGTTTCTCCCTTTCCATCTAAAAGGACCACAATGGAAACAAGCCTTTGGGCTTTATTGAGTCACTGTCTTTCCAATCAGATAACTTCCGGCGTTGCACTGTGGCTGCCCTGCTGCTTCTCGCTTCTGGCACTTTTGTTTGTTTATTTGTTCGTTATCTTGAGTGTTTAATTCTTTGGACATTTGGATGCATCTAATCACTCACTGCACTAAAAGCAACCATGGACCTGTCTTATTGGTGCACGATCGGACTGCACGATAAACACTTGTTTGGCCCATTGGCACTTCCATGACCATGTCACTGGTGTGGCAAGTGAAATCCAATATAGCAGAGAATTCCTCCTACTGATACGAGATTGTTTATCGACGGATCATGCAGCCATAGTAAACTCCATCCCGGACTATCGGACCAACCCAAAGAAATGGACTACCCGGACAAAGCGCAAACGCGGATCTAAAGGTGGTATTCGGCAAAGACTGAGGAGACTGAAAAACAAACTTCCTCTGCCCGTCACGCTGCTAATCAACTCCCAGTCCCTAAAAGCGAAAACAGCCGAGCTGACAGCAAATACCCGCTACCTGCATGAGTACCGGAGCGCCTGTGTCATGGCTATCACAGAGACATGGTTGGACAACAACATCACGTCCAGCGAGTTTGGACCCCTCGGCTTCTCTGTTCAGGACTGACCGGGACTCCACAATCACCACGAAGTCCCGTAGGGGCGGGGTCTGGCTACTCATCCGGGACGAGTGGTGAAGGACAGTGGTGGTGAGAGAGAGTATGTGTACTCCTGATATTGAACTGCTGTGCGTCTCCCTTAAGCCCCTGACACACCGCCCCGACACGACCAGACGCCGACGCCCGCTTGCCCGACGGGTCCGTTGCCTCTCGCCGGAGACAGTCGGGAGAGAGGAAGCAGTGAAGCACACCGCCACGACCACTCCCGACGACACAGGCAGTCTTGTATGTTCTGCGCTTGCGCGAGATGCCAATAATTCTCCATAACAGCGGGTGGCGCTAGTCCTCGTGCCCATTACCGAGAACATGAAAACAGGAAATAGTCCTAACCGAGAAAACCATAGAAGAAACCCAGTAGAATAAAACAAAGCGCACAAAACAGCTTGTTTATTTTTGAGCAGACGTGTTGGACGTTTGGAAAAAAATCGTCACGTTGCTCGTCACGTTGGCTGCTCTCGGGCTCGTTCTTGTTGCCCCGAAAGACATCGCAGGAGGTAAAAAGTAAAAAGTAACCATCGTCACTTCCGCCCCTCTTCCACCCCTCCACAACACCGCGCTGATTCGCTACGGCACCGCCTTCATAATCGTTCATAGATGGCACACAGCCAATCAGAGTACCCGACGAGTCTACTCTCTCCGACGGCCGACAAGTCCCGACTGAGCATGTGAATTGGCTCCCGACGAGACCCGAGGCCTTCCGACGCTGCCACGACGCAAAGAACACACCAAAACCGACGCGGTTACGACGGCGTCCGACTGGTGCGACGAGCGTGCGCGACCCGAGCGGTCGGCTTGGTGTGTCCCTGGCTTTAGGCCTTTCTATCTGCCCAGAGAGTTCCTTCAGATATTTTTTTACTGTCGTATACCCAAAGGCTAATTTTGACAGGGCACTGGACATTATTTTCAAACGCTCCCACAAGCTCGAATCACTGTGTCCTGATGCCCCTAATTTTATTCTAGGAGATTTTAATAATTGTCTGGTGAAAAAGTGCTTACGTACATATTATCAGTATGTGGACTGTCCCTCCAGAAAGATACTTTTTAGACCTATCATGGAACTGTCAAAGAAGCCTACTCTGCATCATTGCTCCCACCACTAGGGGCATTTGATCACAATATGGTTTAACTCCGGCCTACATATCAGAGACTCCTGAAGAGAGAGAAGCCCCAATAATGCTCAGTTAAAGTATGGAATAAGGACAGTATTATGGCCCTGCAGGGTTGTTTTGATTGCACAAACTGGGATACTTCTCAATCCCTGATATTAATGAGCAGGTAAAATATACTCATCACATCCAATTTCTGTGTAGACAGTCATACCCATAAAAACGACTAAATGAGGGGCTTGTCCCAAATGACAAGCCCCTCATTTAGTCGTTTTTATGGGAAGCCCTGGATCTCCAGCAAATTAAAGCATCTTATTATAATTGAAAAGAAAAGAGCATACTGGAATCAAGATGACACAGCCAAAAGGGACATACAGAGACGGATTAAAAGGCAAATACAGTTGGATAAGTACACATCACAAGCAGAAGATTGAAGCCACTTTGGTCAGGAAACCCCGAGCACGCAGCAGGATTAAGACCATATCATATGCGGAAACACAAGGCAGAGGACAATGACACTTCCCTGGTGACATGCAGAGAGGACGGAAAGGGCAAAAACAGTCTGAACACCATTTCTGTCGCGAGACAAAGAGTGAGCGATGCTGGAGCTCGTGCCATCATGCGCCCCCTCCACCCCTGCATTTGTCTTAAACGCCTTTTTAGTCACTGTAACCCACGGAAAAGCCCTGGCCCTGACAACATCTGTGGTTATTAACGCCAAACACTCTGCCGAGAAAGGTAAGCCCCTGTGTTCACTGACATTTTAACTAACTTCTCCTTAACCTCTGGTAAAGTCCCTACCTTGTGAAAAACATCACAATTTACTAGCTGTGCCAAAACGCAAAACCACAAGAGTCCCAACGGACTCTCGACCTCATTGAACCTGACATCCCTGGTCATAGAAGCTGCCTGAAGGCTTCGTCCGGGTAAAGAAGACATTGCTATTCCAAACCCAGCACTTATGACCCCCTGCAATTCATTTATAATGCCTCCAGGGGGTGGATGATGCAATCTTGACATTAGTGCACCTTTTGCACAAACCCAGACTTTATGTGTGGATTTTACATCTTCTTAACAACCAAGCAACCTCTTCACAGCGAGAGACATTTAGCTAGTGAATTCAATCTTAATACAGGTATTATTTATTGGATCATGAACTTTCTTAAAGGTTGGGTATGGAATTCCCTTTTTGGCCATTTTGCAAATAAATTGACGGAATCCTAACCCACTTTACAGCGCACTGATTAGAAGTACTGACAGTGACAAATTACAACTCATCATCTGTAGAACGGCAGGCTAAATAAACTCCACAATGATTACCAGACCAACGGTAGGAATGGACGTAAAGTACAATAATCAAAATGTCGACTGCAACTCACACCACGCCCGCGCGCGTGACCCTTCATGCACGTACTCAATAGTGGACCAGGGCAGCTTTCTGTTTGTTGTTACCTGCTGCGTAGCTACCTGGAGCTAGCTAACTAGCTATGGCTCGCTCCGCGCACTGTGTTCGCTCGTGCATGATTGCGCGTCCATGTGCTGGAATGGGTGGAGTCAGCAGTCAGCGTTGAAGGAGAGGGTTAGGACCATTTAGTTGGTGTATTTTCAAAATCTGCTGGCGTTTCGCAAATCCCATACCCAACCTTTTAATAGTAGAGTCCAGTGGGTCATAGTGGGCTCACTTCTGTCTGTTGCAATGACAACATCCACAGGCTCTCCAAAGAGATGTGTTTAATCCCTTTAAACTATTTTATACACAAATGCATGCACTAGCACTTTACAAAACAGGCACTTTATTAAATATGCAGACAGCACAGCCCTAGTGAGTCTGCTACGGGATTGAAAGTAAGTATCGGAGCGCCCATTCTATAGAGGACTCTTCATTAGATGCTGCAAATGCAATAAGCAAACCGTATTTAAACACTAATAAGACCAAAGAAATGTCCATAGATTTTAGAAAGTCACCACCATTCACACGACACTTAATCAAACAGGGAGACTATTCAGGTTGTCACAAAACAATAACCCGGGCATGCCTGTGATGGCAACAAGCCTAAATGGGACCATGTGCTGATCTTTGCACTCACATAGACACAAGCAAAGAAGTACTATTTAAAGAAACTGCTTGTTTTTAATGTCAATAACAAAATGCTCCAAATGTTTTATAGGCTACTGCATTTATTGAAAGTGTTTTAACCTTTCCCCAGCAAGTTACTTGGGATCACACTACCGACATTGAACACATTACAAAAAGACAGACTGGTGAAAAAGCCAATACATTCATTTGTGACTATACATACCCCCTGGCATCCCATGTTAAACTACTGCTATCTCGTCGTCGTTTCTGCCTACCCCTTATGACCAAGAACAGGTCCAATTTTTTTAAATTTGGATCTTTTTAAATTTGCATCATATTTGAGTTCGAGAAAAGGTGTTTTTGAAGCTGTTTGCTGGAAATAGCTTTTAGGAAAAAAAAATCTCGCCTACCGCTATTTCCCCCTCTGTTTCAAGGGTTCCCTTCTTCAGGAATGCGCTGTTTCTTGTCTGTGCTTTAATGCAAATGAGTTGCTCCTATTGACCAATGAGGCTTGTCAGGCTGAACCACGCTGGATGAGAGAAGGAATTGTTGCCGTTTGCGGACTCCTGGAGCACTATATCTAGGCTATATAATATAATATAATAATATATAATATAATAATATATAATCTATATAATATTATATATAAATATCATGGCCAAAAGATGTGTGCGCCTCCGGATGAAATTCACCTGGAACACGTCTTTATGTTGACTTTGTATGGAGTCGCATTGCCCCGTCGCTTTTGGTGTGAACACAGTGTAAGACCTTGAGGCCACAGCTCACCACCGCAGCTTCAGCTATGGAGAACACTGCGCTGACTCCGCTTCTCAATGCCCGCAACTCGACAGGGGTTGCAAGAGAAAGGCTCGTGCCAGAGGTGTGAGTGAAGATCCCGTCGAAGCGGGGGCCTCCTCCAGACGTTTCCCAATCACCTGCACTACCTGTTGGGGAGGCTTACCAGGTCTGTCCATACTTTCCCTCATTCCCTTATCCAACTCACCAGCAAAGACGATGGCGTTGGTTGACAGTTCGCCCTCTCTGCTTCACGCGACTCGTCAGTTCAAAACATGCAGCCTCAGATCGTTTGACACGATCACGAAATCGATCATCGATCTTCGGCCTAGGGTACTCTAGTACCAGGTCTACTTATGAGTATCCTTATGTTCAAACATGGTGAGTGTTATAGACAATCCATGACTAGCACAGAAGTCCAATAACAAACAACCGTCCCCCTCCCTCACAAGCTCCGGTCCTTTCCCCACAGTGAGGTACGGTCACGTACCCAGAGCCAGCTTCTGCCACTCGGGTTCACCCCGACCAGGTTTCTTGCAGTTGCGCTGTGCACCAGACGAAAGGGACATTATTCCTAACTTCCACCTGAGAGCAGAAATTGAAAGGGGGCCATGAGAGATTAAACAGCAGCGGAAGCTAATTAATCAAGAAAAAGGAAAAGCTAGAAATAAATACAATAAAGATTTGAGATTAGTTGTATACGGTGAATGTCTGTATGTAACCTATGGCCAACGATCTAGCGGGAGCCGATTAAGGAGCAGAGTTCCATACATCATTCACGTCTCTACGCGTCTCCTTGAGTTTAATATATGTTGCAAAGCCAACTGAACAGTGTGCATGTTTACTCCGCTTAGACCCGGTTCATTATCTCCACGTTGATTTTAGCATTTAAACATTTTCTTCATGTCTAAATCTATGTGGCTTCGTATCTTAAAGTTAATTATAAAATGTCTATGTTTTTTAAAGGGGTCTTCAATTAATTAATTTCATCCTGCAAACACAATTGAGAACATGGGATTCCTAGGAGTTATTAGGATAACGCTGTCGCTATGTTGTAAGCTGTTTTTTATGTAGTTCTTTGCAGACAGCGGCATCTGTGTGGGTGGGTTTTGAGAGAGCGATGGAGATTCAATTGGACTATGTTTGTTTCTCCTGATCATTTTTTATTTTAGTTAACGAGGGCAGAACCGGGTTTACGTCATTGGGAGACTTTTGTTTCAAGTAGAGATCAAAACCACACCTGTTTTGTCCACACTGGAGGGTGGTGTGAATCCTTATTTCATGCACAACAATGACTACGTAAATAAGCCTGCTAGTTATTTGCAATATATCACCAAATAGTGATTACAACAAAATATCATTGACTATTGGCAGAACATTAAGACATTCCATGTTTTGTTTAGTCGGGGCTTTACTTTTGAGGAATCGGAATGAATG
>OLKM01000231.1:95464-250464 GCA_900291075.1 Melanogrammus aeglefinus
CGTGTGTTCCACATGTCAGGTTCTGTGGGCCAACATCTATGCAACGAGCTGATATTTTTAAATTCATACAGATTTAAAGTTAAAGATTAGAATAGTTGCAAGTCGATGGTATGTATATTCAGATGCCACTTTTGGCACTCAATGAATGCCTTGTGTGGTTTGAGTATTATTTACAGAGTGCGCAAAACTCAAATTTACAACAGTAGTATCCTCTGTAATCATGTCCGCAAAAGGTTTGGTGCCTAACATCCCAAAGGGGGCGCTATAATTCGTGGTCAAAGTTAAACAATCAGCATGTCCGCCCTGATCCATAAAACATTCTGAAACTTGGTGTACATGCATTATTATGCATGCAGAACGGTTTTCCCTCTTAGACCAATTAATTCCGTTAGTTTCTTTTTTTTTCTGTACAGCAACATTTGAAAAAACTTCATGACCTTTGCAACACATGATCTATGGAAAAAAAAATTAATATAAATCCTAGCTATTCAATTTAGTGAACATTATTCCATCAAACACAAGTCGGCTTCAGAAGGTAGCAGAAACTTGAAACTTGCCACTTACTACACCGGTAAACATTTGAATGAGGTTGGTGGCCTTGGATCTCAAGGGTGTAATCGAGTCTTGCCTTCGTGGACATTTAAATGGATCCTTGAATAGGCTAAATGGCATTGAGCGGGCCTCTTGCTAATCCAGAAACCCGAGCTGCACCATGACACTGGGTAAAGGGTAGATATGGTTAACTAAATAAGTCAAATAACAATAAATCATATCACTTTGCCTGTATTTTTATTGAGATTCAGCAGAACTGGGGAAACCGATGATTTAAAAAATAATCTGAAGTCAGCATTATAAAGGCATGAAAAAAAGATAATCTAGTTCACAATACGTCAAAAAATTGAATTATTATATATATAAAATAACATACAATTGAAATAAGATGAACGATCACAATTAGTTTTGTACCTTCAGAATATCCATGCACTCGGTTTTAATGCATTTAAATTTGTTTAGTTAAGACTTGTCGGAGCTACTCTACAGGCCCCTGTCCCCTCTCCTTCCTTCTAGGCCCACTCTTCTCCAAAAATGATTGAAATACATAATGCACCAAATAAATTGAATAAAAACAAAAACAATGACTATTTGGGGGATGACTGATGGAAGATGGAAGGCTTCAATTTCTTCTGGAAGCCAAAGAAAATAAATGAGAAATACCTACCAAAATAATGTAATCACAACAACTGGAAGGTTGACTACTCAACTGTCCAATAAAACCACATGGAGCAGAAAAAAAATAAATATTGCATGTTGTCTTCTCAAAATAAATAAGTGTCTACCTCGCTGTGTGCACACACACACACACACACACACACACACACACACACACACACACACACACACACACACACACACACACACACACACACACACACACACACACACACACACACACACACACACACACACCTCTGTGCTGACGGGATGCGATGGTGAAGCACGACTACTACTAAGCGTGTGTCTCGCGGCCCTCACCTTGAGGTAGAGAACACAATTACACGTCTACAAGAGTGTTGCTGCTGGCATCATGTGTCAAAATAACAATTTACAGTATGTAAAAGGGCTGTTTAGGAAATTCTCTTTGGGAAAAGTATAAGTTATATGCACTGAAACAAAAAGATCACCATGTCTTTCATACCAGAAAAATTAAATTAAAATAAAGGCGTTTGGGTTTGGAAGAACTTCCACAGCAATTATATCAATGCAATGTCTCCCATCCTGGCCTTGAGCATAGACCACCTTAACTCTCCTATTCCTCCTCTTAGCCAGTCTACAGTACTTGGTTGTGTGTGAATACCAAGTTTATTGATGGGCATTAACAGACAGAAACCCACGAAGGTTGGTTGTAAAAGGCTCAGAGTGGTCAATTATTAAGTTTATATAAAATAAAATAAATGAACTATACATTAAAACATAATGAATTGATTCAAGTAAAATAATACATTACTATGATAAAAAAAACAATATAACTGTCTAGACTTTGCACTGTGTGGAGATTCTTAAATGTGCCTCCTGTTTGCATTCATCTTCCTCAATTTAGATGCTTGAAGATGCTGCTGTAGGTCTTGTGGGCAATTTGCGGCGAGCATTTGACGGCAGCTGGTGCCAGCGACGCCTGGATGGACTTCAGCGGCAGGTCGTCTGAGCAGTTGAAGCCTGGCAGATCCAGAGAGTCCAGCTGCAGGTTAAAATCCAGCTTGTCGTTGCTACCCAGGAAGCACGCCTCACGCTCCTTGTCTTCCGACGGCTCCTCAGGGGGTGGGGGGCACTCGGGAGTCTCCCCTGCCCCGCCGTCCTCCCTTCGGCTGAACAGGCGGTCTAGGTAGCTTGTGTACGGGGTCAGCTTCTGCTCCTCCTCGCCAATGTCCCAGCACACTTCATTGATCAGCCGGCTGCCATCGTCTGCCGGCTCTCCACCTCCGAAGCACCCCCAGGGGTTGAGGGGCCGGGCTGTCTCCCCAGGCCCCCCACCACCACCCAGCTGTGCCAGGTTGACAAGGCACTTCTCCTCCTTCTCCTGGCTGATGGACTTGGGCACAGAAGCCGAGCGTGACGCTTCCAGCTGGGAAACGGAGGAGTTGAGCTCGTTGAGGAGGCCCACTTCCTGGAAGGGCTCCGGCTGCAGACTGAGCTTGATGGTGCCAGCAATGAAGGAGTCAAAGTCAAAGCCCGGGTTCAGTGGAGCGGGGTTGACCTGCGTCTGGTGCTTCTCCTGCTCGCTGTCCTTCTCAAAGGGGCCCTGGTCCTGCAGCCCCTCCTTATGGGCAATCTGGGCCTTGACAAGGCCATTCACCTCACACTTACTCTTGGCCTTGCGCTCTTCCTTTTCCTTGCTCTGCTGCTCCTTCCAGTTGGACAGGTCGATGATAAGCTTGGGCTCATAGTAGTGGTTCACCTCGCTGTCGCGCCAGATAAGGCTGTCAAGGTAGGAGGGGGACGCAGCTTTGTAGTTGCAATTGCGGCCGCACTCCTGGTCACAGTACTTGTTTTCATGGTAGTGGTGGTAGTGGTGGTGGTGGTGGTCGTCATCCTCGTCATCGTCGTGCCACTGGCTCTCCACCGGGAATAGAGACGAGTGGTCATAAGACGGCTCATCGAAGAACTTTTCCCACTCGCCGTCAGTATACTTGCGGGGGTCAACCTGCGTCAGACAGAACCGTTTAGGATCCAAATACAGATACACACACACACACACACACATGCTCACCGTAACAGGGTAAAGGTAAGGTTACTTTGTGTGTGTTCTTACACACCTGGACCTCTTCCTCATCTGTGACGTCAGAGAGGGCCCGCGGGTCCAACTGTACCTCATCTGGGTCGTGGGTGCTATGCAGATGCCAGTCAACCTCGGACATCTGGCTGTCATGGTACCTGAGGTCAGAAACAACCAATTTAATGTATTTCAAATTGTCCATTTTCAATGTTTAAATATTTTTCTAAGATGTAGATGATGCAGGTGTGTGTGTTCGTACCTGTCCCAGGGCTGGCTGTGGCTCTGGTCCATGAGCAGGATGTCGTCCACCTCATCCTCAATGTGGAATGGATGCAGGGCGATGGGCTCATCCAGGGGGAAGGAGTAGCCCGACATGTAGGGGTGGGCCATGGCCTCCTCCGCCGTCAGGCGATCCATGGGGTTGAAGGTCAAGATCTTCTCCAAGAAATCGAGCGCTGCAAGGTGAACAGAACAGGGATGAATTAAAGATGAACAAACGGTGCTGTGATCTCAATCTTTTATCATGGCCAAATAAGTGTGTTTGGCGATTTGTGAGTGACGCGTGATTAGATAAGATAATTTGCTGTCAAGTCCTGTTCCATTAAGCAGCAATTTGCGAACTGCATTTTTGGAAGTCAGTGTTTCCTCTAAGGTTTATTAACAGCATGGGAAAAACCAGTTGGTTGTAGCACTATCTGACCCTGTGGCATCATTTTGTTAGCTATCCAGACAAAACTATCCACAGTACCTTAAAGGGGGTGGTCCTTCATGGGCACCATTTTAGGCCTCTATGGTTCTCTGAAGTAGACTAGGGATTGGTTGAATAATGGCAGCTCTTTTGCATAATCTTATTTTCATCCTGGACTCCACTCTCTCCTTACGGTCCCACATCAAGAGCAACACCAAATCCACCTTCTGTCACCTCAGAAACTTCTCACAACTCCAGCCTTCACTCACACATTCAGTAACTGAGCCTTTATCCCCTCCCGTCTGGACTTCTGTAATGGTGTCCTGTCTGGACTGCCCATCAAGGCCTTTGGCCGACTCCCGATACGTCCAGAACTCACACAAAGCCCTGGCAACATATCACTCCCATCCTCCAACAGCTTCCTTTGACCCCCAACCCCCCGCCTTTCTCCTCACCTTTTGGTCAAGCAACCTTTGGGACAATAAAAGGCGCTATATAAATCAAAGTTATTACATGGGAGGCCAAGCAAAAAGTGCGAGGCAACCTAATGTAATTAGGGGTCAAAGCACAAAGGCAACCTATGTTCGTTTTATTATTCTGCCACGTTTGACTTCCACAGTCTGAACTGTTTGCATGCTTTTTATGAAACTTTCCACAGCTCTAGAAAATGTCTCAAGACTAACAGAAGAAAAAATATTAAGGTGGCGCTATAGCAGTCGTCCAAAAATTTGACTCGCAGTGATGAAACTTTGCCCACAGATCCATATCCTCATGGTGAACAAATCTGCCTGAAGAACCTATGACTTCCCCCGGATGGATTTTCCGCCATTATGAATTTTGTTAAAAACACTAAATTCCCTAAAGGATCCTAGGATTTTTTACTTAAACGAAAATCCTTTCTCTCATATCATCTATGGACCAATGTCCTCAATCTGACCTAAAGCAAAGTCTGTACTAGGGCTGGGCGATTCTAAGCACTGAATATTTATGCATTGAAATAACGTATCTGGATTTAATAAATCAGAATAAATCATTTTCAGCTTTATTTTTCAATGTTAAAGAATTCAAATTGTAATATCCAATATTCGAGTCTGTAAACTTAGTCGTCGACCTGTTGCTTTAAATATTGCCGCTGTAAAAGATTATGGGTTAAAAATATCTCCTTCCCTTTCGTAAAGTTTGGTCAGGGGTAAACTTTGCTAAAGGTGGGTTAAAGATTGCAGGCACCTTTCCTAGGCATCTTTCGAATTCAAACAACCTTTCCTCCAAGTATTTCTGGGTCATCTCGTTAGGAAAGGAAATTTCCTAAACAGAAAACAGAATCCCTAGAGGCCCATGGAGTTATCAATATAGTATCGTAGCCAAGAGAGGGTTTCAGAGGAAATGGGTGAATTGCCTTCAATAAGAACACATGTTCTGCGTCACCATCTGGTGGCTGCATGATGCAACTGCGATTCCTTGGCTTGGCATCATTCCATTTTATTTGCCCTGACCGTTCGGAAAACTCCTTACGCACAACCCCTCCCTCCTCCCCCCAGCCTAACGGTATATCCTACTGTTTAAATTATAACCGTTAACATTTTTAATATAGTTTTTTCTCATGGGTCAAGCATCAATTGTAAATTGGTTCTCAAGATATCTACCAGTTTTTGCTTCATCAAGTTTACATTGTCAAATATGCATTTGATTTATTTGGAGATTTCACCTAAACCTACCTCACCTTAAACTCTACATTTGCTACAACTGGCATCAAATATTGGCCAGGTACTCACCAGATGTTGTGCTATGGTCCTAACATAGTATAGAGGTACAAACTGATAATGCAATATGTGGTATTCATTCTAAAACATGAAATGTATTTCAGGCAGAAAATAAATCTTCGACATAGTTCATTCGAGCTGCCTCGTACACCACCTGTAGGAGTTGCAATTATGGAAAATCTCTGAAACTTTCTTGCAGCTTTTCACGAGGCACGTCTACTTTTGGTTGTATCCACTCGAGAAACATATATGGCTGCACCCATAATGAGATGCATTTTTTGTGCCACGTTGGTAGTTTTAATGTCTATTTCAAATGCTCTACACACTTGATTGCATTGCTGCTTTAATCCGGTCACCAATTTATGCATTGCACGTCTTGCTGTGTGTGCAATACTAAAGTTGTGTTGTTTGTTTTTCGAGCTGGTTTGCTAAAGAGGCCAATTTAGCTAACAATAACAATGACTAATGATGCCCACAAAGACAAACGGGAAGCCTATAAGTGCTACAAGGGAGGAAAATACGTCAAAAGAGCAAGTTGTGTGGGTGGTGTACTTGGCATTTCATAAAAAAAACATGATTAAGGTGCATGAGCCACGGTACAAAATACACTCGCACACCCACTTTACAACCAAGATCGTTCCCAAACTTTATGAGGAACAAAAAAAGATTATTGTGGATGAATTATCCAAGGCATCCTCCGTTGCACTCACTACAGACCTGTAGAGCCACTGAAAGTAACGTGACGGTGACTGCGCACTGCATAACAGCGGAGTGGGAGATAAAGAGCCCAGTGCTGCAGTCTGGCGCAGGTACTGACGGGAGCAGTAGCAGAGTGAAAGATAGAGAGGCCGAAAAACAACATCCCAGTCACCACAGATAATGCCAAAAACCAAGTGAGTGCAGTGAAGGAAGCTGGAATGGGGCCACAGATAGGGTGCTTTGCCCACGTGATTAATTTAGCATCCCAAAGGGGAATAACATCACACAAGATGGACAGACTGCTTGGGAGGATCAGAAAGGTGGTTTCATTTTTCCACCGCAGCACAACAGCAGCTCATGTGCTTAAAACAAAGCAGGAAATGCTACAGCTGCCTACTCACAAGCTTATACAGGATGTCCCAACAAGGTGGAACTCCACGTATGACATGTTGGAGCGCTATCTTGAGCAGCAGGCAGCTATATTCTCTGCACTGACTGACAAGGCCCTGAAAAAAAATATCAGACATTGTCACCTTGTCTGATGATGTGAAAGTGGCAGAGGAGGTCCTTCAGGTGCTCAAACCACTCAAAATGGTTACAACCCTATTAAGCACTGGATCTGCTCCATCTGTATCCATGGTCCTACCCCTAAAAACAAAGATTATACAATCCATGGCCTCAAGTGTGAGAGACCGCACCATCATCTGAGATGTCAAAGCTGCTATTAAAGCAGACCTGAACCGCAGATACACTGATCCCCCCGATCTACAGAACTATCTACATAGATCGACTGCACTGGACCCAAGATTCAAATCCCTGTCTCACCTAGATCCTGCCCTGCGCCAGAGAACATACAACAATCTCACCACTGAGATTGTGGGCAAGTTGGGCACTGAAGAACATGAGGTAAAAACAATTTAAAATGTGAGTGACTTAGGCCACTTCAATATACTGCAGTCCAGTCCAATAATTGACTTTATTAAATGTTATTGCTGCAATAATAGTTCTGTGAAAACTGAAAAAAAAGATTTTAACATCAAATAATTGTTTCTTCCAAGGTCAAGCCAGAGCCGACAGGAGGAGGCGCCGGGACATCTCCTCCACAAAAGTCAGCCATTGAGGCGCTTTTTCGGGGAGACCTTTGCAGGCAAGGAGGACACAGGAAAGAAGCCCTTTCTTGATGCCATTGAAGAGGAAGTGGCTTACTACGGAGCAGCAAGTGGCATTCCGGTTGATGGTGATTTCCGAACCGTGAGTTTGGTGATCCGTTGCACCCCTAGTGCATAATGAGAGATAATAGCGCTCTTACTCTCCACAGGTACCGGCCACTGTGACTCCATAGATTAATAGCAAGCTTAATATTAATAAACTTTCCGTTTATTCTATTGGCTTATATAATTAGTATATTAGGCCAAAATAGGTGCCCATTGTCTTCATATTTGGAAAAATTTAACTTGTTTGTAGAGGCAGTCGGTTATTTAGCGGCTGTTAAACAGCTTTGGGAAAGGTAAAGTTTAGTAATCACACATCTTGTTAAGCAGTTAATGTAGTTTTAAATTCTTCTTTGATGGAAATATATTGGATATTCAACAGACATTCACACACCAAATCACAGTATTCTGAGGGTGGGAAACTAGACAATCAAATCTCACTTTCAACATATTTCTGTTGTCAAAAATATTGATATTTCTTCAAATACCGTTACTGAATATATTAACGTTTCAATAATCATCTGTGAAGTATCGATACACCAATAGCAGCTGCGCTTTCTTGCTTTACCTTCTTTCCGACAGAGTTAACAGATTTTATTACTAATTGTATTACTAATAAATATAATAGATGCAGATACAATATGCTGTTTCAAATTCAGTTTCACATTTTATTGTGATTCTCATATATCCCAAAGGTTCCCACGTGTGTGTGTATGCGTTCGACGAGCACGGAACAGAAGACAATTTCACGGGAGTGCGCCCACTCGCCTCTCCAGGTGCGACAAACGCCTCCCGTGTGAAAAGCTCTTCGTGGCACCTGAAGCAGAGTCCTGCATGGGTTCGGGTACCCGCACAATTTGGATGAATTGTGTTGGAAAAGGGTGCGGGTCGGGTCAGATGCCTGAACAGCGCGGGTCGGTCGCAGATAGTGTAATTCTCCGGCTTTCCATCTAATGTGTCTAATTTACCTTCGGGTGTGGGTTGGTCGTCTATATCAATTTATAGCGGGTCTGGTCGGGTGCGGAATGTAATTGCGTACTAATGTCGGAACACGGACCGGATGCGGTTTTAAGTATTGCGGGTGCGGGTTTGCAAAATAAGACCCGTACAGTACTCTGACTGGCACTGGCACACTAGCCGAAGTTGGGAAGTACGAGTCACAGACGTATAATATCTAGGACCCTTTCCCTCCACACATTAGCCACCAACAGTGGCCATTCCCTATCCTTCTCACACCCATTGGCCTGCTGCAGATTCCGGATTTACTGACGCACCCCTTCCACGTTTAACGTGTCAAAATATATTTTTTTAAAAAGGGCAAATTTACTGGTCGCAAAATGCGACCATTTGGTCAAAGTCTGGAGCCCTGCAACTCGCAGTATGGCATCTCGCACTTATTCATCACTAGTCTCAATTCATAACTGTGCACACGCACAGTAGCAATCTTCTTCACGATATACATTATACGAAAGCTGAGCATCGACTGATTCCAAGAGTCCGAACCATATCACTAAAACTTGAGGACAACAAATTAAGAACAAACTTCCCCTTATCTTTTTACAACGACAAAATGATGTTTTACCTTTGATGTTTTTGTCGTCAAAAGATTTTATGATCGCATAAAACCACCAGAAACGGATAGTCCAGTGTCTTTGCCGTATTTTGGAACCGAACATGCCGTTTACAATCAATGGCTAATGGCGTGTTTCTGAGGTAATAGGTTAATTGCCTTCAAATCAGAACGCATGTCCTTCATCACCATCTGGTGGCCATATGGTGCAATTGCGATTGTTTGGCTGCGTGGCATTCAATTATATTTGCCCTGGCCTTTCAATAGAGGGGCAATTTTCTAAATTGTACAATGGGTTCTCAAGATATCTACCGGTATGTGTTTCATAGTACTTTAGGGCTACCAAATGTTAATGAACAAGGGTGTATTCACTCCAAAATCAGTTGGAAAATAAATCTCCACTTGTTGCTGTGATTTAGCTTTATTCACTCTAACCAGATTGAATATTTCAGTTGCACAACCATCTTTCTTTTGGTACGAATAATAGCCCTTACAGTTGTGGAGTTACTTTGGGCAAGTTATTTTCTGAGAATAGCCTAGAAAAGATTTTAAAAATTCTAGAATTGTACCGTACCGTACAGGGCTGTACGGTATGGAAAAAAAGTATATCACGGTATGATTTAGGGCAGATGGTAATGGTATTATATCACGGTGTAGTTAATGTTAATTTGATCTTCTAATTTCTATACGAATGCTTCTGAAGGGGTATAATACTTGTTAGGCAGCCATTACTGTACTTTTGTATTTTTAGGACATATGTCACATAGTATAGAAGTATTTTAAGAACATTTATTGAGCAAAACCGCAGTAGAAAAAAAATTCTTGCAAAAAATCCTATCTATGCCATCATTGACAATATAATGGTATTTGCACCTCTCTGCACCTCTCTCGTGTGCTAGACCCTCAGCCAAAGATCGAAGTTTCTGGCCAGGGCACAGTGTGCACCTTATACTTACATTACACCCCTTAGTTTCAACAAGTTTGAAGTAATGGGAATACCTCCATCCGTCAAAAGTTAGCATTGGCTACTTATCGCTTGCTATGATCGCTCTTCAAGCTACCAGCCTCTGTCACATACCGTGTGAAAGGAGAGCTCATCAAGGGAATATTGCTATTGTGCAAGTACGCAGGCGTTCTTGTTGCATGCCTGCTTGCTTGCGCAATGGCAGACTGCCTGAGAAGGCAATGTCGCTGTCAAATCTGTCCCTGGGAAAAGTGACGTTGCACCAAATTGAAAAATTAACGGTTTTGTTACCAAATTTTCGGTAATAACGAGTTACTTTACTTTTTAACCGAAGAAGTAGTTACCGTTACGGTTACGCTAAAGTGACCAGATGTCCCGGATGGTGGGACAGTCCCAATTTTGAGTTGCATGTCCTGAGTCCCGACAAATCCTGTCGAGATGCTAAAATGTCCTGGTTTCTACCAACCACTATGAAATGTCCCCTGTTGTCAGCGATTACATAGGCAACATGGTCTTATTATGGCCCAATCATTAAAGGTCCCATGGCATGCTACTTTATGGATGCTTTAATATAGACATTAGTGGGCCCCTAACACAGTATTTGAAGACGTACCCGAGAGTTACAGCCACTACGAGCCAGTCGCACATTGAGCTTTCCCCAAACTCGCTGTTTCGGTGTCTGTAGCTTTAATGCAAATGAGGTGTGAGGCGGGTCAAGGAGGAGGTTGGGGGTGTGGCCCTGAGCAGCTTGCGGCCACGGTACCATGTGCTCTGTTTACAGTGGATGTATCGCAATGGCGAGGCACACACAGCCTTTGGCAGTGTTCTCTAAATATTCTAGAACACTCCGGCTGCTCCGGTGGGAGTTCTGAAGCTCTATATCTAAATAATATCATATCATATAATGTATATTATCACGGCTAAAAGCTGTGCGCCTCGAGACGATATTATGAATCACAAACGACTGCGTCGGGTTTTCTGACGTCTCTGGTTCTTCCACGTCCACATCAATCTGAAGTAGACGGCAGTGGTGCTGCGCGGCGGTGTTGCTTTGCGGCAGTAGTGCCGCACTCCTCCATGTCGTGGTTCATGTACTTCAGGGAGTCAAAGCCAAGGTTCCTTTCCCACAATTCCTTCTCAACCATGGCTGATAACCCCAACTACAGTCTTGTTGTGGAAATACTAGAGACGTCAAAGAACCGACGTGTCAAAATAACAAAGTGTACAACACTTGCGTTACAATGCAAACACACACACACACACACACACACACACACACACACACACACCACCACACACACACACACACACACACACACACACACACACACACACACACACACACACACACACACACACACACACACACACCCCCCCCCCCCCCCCCTCCCTCCCGGCGGGCTAGGCAGAGGAGGTCACTTGGCCCCTTATGACGACATATGGGGCCACATTCCCAATCAGCGCGCCTGAGCATCCATCTTTTCAAAGGTGAGCAGGATACCTAGTGCTCATTTTACACCGAACGCAAGTTTTAGGCACCGGGTTGCTAATGCCGGGAGACCTGGAGCTCTATATCTAAAAGATATAATACAATATATACATGGCCGAGCATCGGCGGACCCACATCAAAAAGGAAAGTTATACACATTAGATGGAACGCTGAGGAATTATACTATCTCGTTTTTGGCGTGGTGCTTTAGATTGCTGTGCAAAAAAAGTACATCATCCACTCTGGATGGTTTTAGTCGACTCCTCCGCTCCTGAATAACATATCCAACAAAGTATGCCCGACAAAGTACATGTTTTTTCATCCGTTTCATCCAAATTGTGCGGGTCACCCGTCGGGTACCAAACCCCTGCATGTCTCTGGCCGAGATAACCCCCACTAGGAGTCTTTTCTAGGTGTGGAAGTATCAGAGACGTCTGAGAACCCGACGCAGTCTTTAATTCGTAATATCATACGGAGGCGCACACAGCTTTCAGCCGTGATATTATATAGATACCTATATATTATATTATTTAGATATAGAGCTCCGTGAGTCCGCCAACAGCCACAATCCCTTCTCCTCCATGCTATAGGTCACGCTGGACTGCAGGGCGTGAACGCTGATTGGCTGTTATGTTCCGTCCCTCAGGGAGTGAACGCTGATTGGCAAGGTGGGAGTTGTCGTCTCCAATTCACAAGCGCCCAAAAGTCACTGTCTGCCTTTTTCTCTGTCAAGAAGGCAACAATTTGGAAATTTATGTTACTATTCAACTATATGACCCAATTTCATAAGATTCAGGTCTACCACTGTGAAATTCTCTTTTAAAGATGTTGCTTGTAAAAATGGGCCAATTTTAATGACACCTGTCCGCAATTCCATAGCAATAGGCCGTCACCAAATGAAAATTATGATAGTCCCACACGAAACTCATTCAATGTATTTACATATTTTCTCTTAAATGTATAAATAGTCCTGCCAGAAACATACATGAAAGGTCCCAATGAGGCTGTTGTGAGCAGTAGTCCTACGGGCTAAACTTCAGCCCTGCGTCTATGACCTCACATATACGAGCACTAGGGTCACACGCAGTGTCCCGTTTTCGTTTCAGGAAATATGTTCATCCTATATTATCCGTTACTGTTACGTGATACTTACTTTGTAACACGTTACACACAACATTGTCTAAAGGTCACCCATTAACGTCAAAATCCCTATGGTAACGCAAATTCACACCAGTATACGCTCTACACCGTTAATACCGTACACCCCTACACTTAATATTAATGTATTTTCTTTGGTATCAAAATTCAATATTTTTCAAGGTATTGTATCAAAGTTTGAAAATTCAGCATCGTGACAACACCAATACATATATACAGACGTGTGCGTGCGAGCCTACCCTGGGGGCTGACATTAGGCAGCAGCTTTACAAGGGGGGTGTGTGGCTGGGACATGTCGCGGCGGATGAACACTGGGATGACACCGTGTAGCTCCTGGCGATCCTCCTCTCGTAGCACGGGGATAGACTCCAGGATCATCTGCATCTGCTCCAGCTCATGGGCCCCTGGTCATGAAGGACAGAAAGTGAGAAAGGGAACCATCCTAATCATACAATGTGGAGCAAGGCTTTGGAAAGCCCATGTTGACTTTAGATCATATACATTAAGAGGGTCGTACCAAATACACTGATTATATTTATTTATACATGGACACATGTTTAAAATGTCATAAATTAATTAATTTAAGAAGATACATTTCTTCTCATCCCAAATACAAGTTATTTCTAGGCATACTGTTTTATCAATAAAAGCTGCACAGGTCCAAAAGTAGGGAGGTCCCTTCAAGAAAAGAAACAAACTACTTCAAATGGCTAAATTTCTTTTTTGGATAGTGGAGCACTGCATCTAGTCAAATCAAATCCAAGCTTGTCTAGGCTGCAAGTGAAGCCTCGCCAATGGGGGTGAGAGGATTGTGAGAATGAGAGACGAGCAAAGCAGACTGACCCGCAAACAGCGTTTTCCCCGTGAGCATCTCGGCGAAGATGCAGCCAGCTGCCCACATGTCGATGGCTTTTGTGTAGTTGTTGGGAGACAGCAGCAACCGGGGAGATCGGTACCATTTGGTGACCAGGCCCTCAGACAGATGACCCTGAATGGGGGGGAAACACTGTAAATTCATGCCTCAAATAATAACCTGGGCAGGTTCTCCCTATGGTATTTCTAGTGGGTTCCAGCTGAAACGGTACTGGGTTCGTTCCCCATATCTACAGCAAGGCGCCCTTGAGCACTATGCCAAACGCCTCTACCTGTTCCTTAGTGAAATGTGTCTCAATTGACAGTAAGCCGCTTTAAATTTTCTAAACTTTGGTTGGTTTTAAACATACAGTAAAGTATATGAATGTCAAAAACCAAACATAAAAATTTACTTTTAAGAACACAGGTTGAATAGGAAAGCAAACAGATATTGGATAAATTCATAAGGAAGCAAAACTGCTCAGATTAAACTACTAACTACATGCATGTGATAGACTTCCGCTGCAATGGGGCCCGGACACACAACTGCCCAGACCCTACGCTTGCTTTCCCTTTCAGGTCGAGGCCGCAGGCCAATAATAAAAAAGGGGATGAGAGGTGAAATAAAGGAGCCATGTACAGCCTCTGTCAGTAACACACACACACACACACACACACACACACACACACACACACACACACACACACACACACACACACACACACACACACACACACACACACACACACACCACACACACACACACACACACACACACACACACACACACACACCCCAAGTGGCTGGAAGAATGATCCCGGCCTCAATAAAAGTCATAATTCCGACAAAAACACACCAAGATGGCCAAGTGAGGTCTCCTGGGTTGTTGGTAGGGTGTGCCAAAAAAATCGATTTATATAACAATCGCGATTCTCATTTACTACGATTCAGAATCGATATAAAATGGCCCAAAATCGATTTTTTTTTTTTTTTAAATCTGAGACATTAATGTTTGGTGCAACAGTTGTGTTCCACATGATATCTTTGGTACTGCAACATTCCTTGTTCAACTGTTACATTTTTATTATACAGAAGCACTTTATTTTTGTTCCAACTTATTTTATAGCTAGCTTCTTAGAGTAGCAGTTGTGATCCACACACAGTGGAAAAGGCACTTTCCTTAGAATTTAAAAGGCAGCATGTTTAACCACAATTTTTTTATAGAGACTTTTATTTTTGTTACTTAGGCAACAGTTGCAACAATTCCATCTAAGCATGGATAAATGTTTCAAACTTAATAAATGCGAAAAAGACACTTTAATGTCTCAATTTTTCATTCCGTCTTGCAAAGCAGACTGGAGCAGATCATGAGGATCCTTTGCACACCTATAGATTGAAGCAGAAATCATTAGTCGAAAATCGATTTTGAATCGAATCGTAGCCCCAAAAATCGGAATCGAAAGATAGTAAAAGATTCCCACCCCTAGTTGTTGGTACACACCACACTTTATGAGAGGCTGACATTAATTAAAATAAATAAACGGGGGACACACAGTGCCATCTAGTTTTAGGAGGGGAAGAGGGCACTGCTTCAAAGCGGCCTTGTAGCAATGAGGTCATCGCCAAAGACACAGAAGCTCTGTTCCGTACTAAACAGGCCGACCTACCTCAGAGGAATTCATAAAATGCATTAAGTTACCCTGCCAAAGGCTCCTTAATTTCATGGACATCACACAGGTTTTTTGGCTCCGTCTCTATCCTTGATAACCAGGGACCTGTGAGCTGGAGCAGATGATCCTGGAGTTCATCCCGTGCTACGGCACGAGTATCGCCAGGAGCTCCCCTGTGTTAATCCCCCGCGACATGTCCCAGCCAGACAACCCTTGTAAAGCTGCATACCCCGGGTCTAACTTTGTTAACTGTATGCACCGATAAATCCCTAAAGTTGTACGGATAGCATTTTGCAAGCATTAGCTTTGCTCAGATGGTGAAGAAGGCAGTCTTAATTCTATATTTGGTTTCTAATGTTTATTCATTTGGTATACCAAACCTTAAAACAAAGTGATCGCAAAGAGAGGATGACTTAAATAAAGTGCATTTATTACATACAAATAAAGAATGTCTTTGCTCATTTGAGATGCGGAATCTTTTTGCATTTTGGACCCATAAGCTCCTTTTCGATTAAAATGGCTTAGGCCTCTTAGTTTATGCAAGGAGAACCCCAGAGGCATTACAGTTTGTGTGTAATTTGTTTTGATAGCCAACAAAATTAGGTCAGAGGGTCAATTTCAAATAACCACTGTTGCAGGTACGAAACTGAGCTACGTTATAAAATGGAAAGACTGGGAGTTTCTCAAAGACTTGGTCGCAACCTACATTTGGGTCGCGGGAGATTTGAATTGGGTTGCCAAATAAATAAATAAAAAAGTACAAAGTAGCAGTTCCTAAAACTTACAAGAAGCATGTTTTTGATAGTACTGAGTATTTGTATTGTTCTAATAGTTCAAACACAACGTACATTGTGTTTGTTTTACTGATGAAGAAATAAAAACAATGCATTTATTTGGCCTCATTTATTATTTTATTTTATCAAGTATTTAATGCATGTATTATGTTTTCAATAACAGGTGCATAAAACAAAGTTGTGATTTATCTCTTCAAAATGGCTGGTTTAAGTACATATATAAAGGGATGAGGAATTCAGGGACTAAAAACGTTCAGGAATGTTAATTTATGCACAAATTTGTTCGCTCACAATTTTATAGAAAAGGCCTAATGTGAAATGGGTCGCGATGGTTTTTAATTTAAAAAAAATGGGTTCCCAGAAAAACAGTTTGGGAAACACTGCACTAGAGGGCATTGAACCAATAAACATTTCTTTCTTGCCAAGTAAATATTCGGCACAAAAGGATGTTATATAGGGCTGCAAAAACGAATCGATTAAATCGATAAAATTTGATTACTTAAAAGCATTGGCAACGAATTTGGTCATCTATTCGTTGAGTCGCGCGATTAATACGTCACTCGTAGGCGCGGCACTGTTTACAGCCAGCCGCCGACAGGTTGGTTCATGGTTCATGCACGCCCACAGCAAGCTTTAGAGTGAGCGACCACAGCTTGTATTTTGGTCATATCTTAACACTGGACTGTAGGCCTATATAAAAGTGTTGTACCTTCACTGTCTTTGGGTTAAAAAAATTCCTTCAACTCAGTATCCGTGTAGTCCAACCAAAAACTCTGTCAGCTGTTGCTGCAGGCGGTGTGCAGACAGGCTCAGAGTTGGCACCGCGTGCATCAACAGTCATTCAAAGCAGCGGTAGTAATCACTCAACCGGACGGTGTAGAAAGTCCTGTCAGTTAAAAATAGTAATCCAGTTTTTAAATCCATGTTAAAATCGGCAGGATATAGCGCTAGTTAGCTTAAAAAAGTATTAAACAGTGTCAAATGTGATGTGTTCAGGTCGACTTATTAATATGATTGATGTGTTCAAATGCAACATTAAAAAAAAAGAGATTTTGGCCAAAACTTGGTTTTTCCCAGCAATATAAAATAGATAGTAAAAATGAAATTATGATCTGTTTAACGTCCTATCTCGAGCTATGATCCTCTTATCAGCAATTAAAGCAATAATACAAGTTATATTACAACAAAATAATAGAAAAGTGGTATCAATAAAGACTTGAATCGTTAAGGAGTCTCGAAAATGGTATCAATATCAAGAAAAATGAACGATCTGTCATCTGAGAAATTAAGATGATTCAATTTGATTTTAACCATTAGTATTTACCGGTTAAAGGTATTATCGGTTAACCATGGGCATCCCTTATATACTGCATGTATATAAAAGTATATCATGCATTGTATGTTTTTTTTTTTTTTATCATTTAATATTACTTTTAACAGTTCCAGGACATTGGAGCAATAACCTGTTGTTTCTACACTTCAGTTTGCACTGTGAATTTGAAGTAATGTTCAGTTTTTGAATAAAGATGTGGCAATTACAAATGCTTTTTTTTTTTTATCAGATTCTTAAAAAAAAGTAAATCGACTAATTAATCGATTATTAAAATAACTGTAGTTGCAGCCCTAATATTATATTAAAAAGCCTCTTGGCTAAATATAATTAGCCGCATTGTCGCACTGACTCACAAGGTGCTTTTACATTGAACGCGGTTGTTGGATGAGAAAATACAACTAACAAATCATTGAGTTGATATGGACTGTTGCCAATTAATTCAAATTTGGTGAAAAATAAACACATTTTATTCACACACAAGGTCATTTTTTTCTTTTTAACCAACCACATTTGGTTATCTTTTTTTTCATGGACACAGAACAAGTTGTAGGACAGGGCGGATGTAACAGCATGTGTACGTTTCTCAACAGTGTTCTTACTGTATCCAAAGTGGTAAACTACATTGATAGACCTATAATTATCGCTTTCTGTTTGTTTTGATCATTCATCTCGATAGCTGTCGGAGATGCAAGCCAATGCTTACTTGTATTGTGGTATGTGAATAGGGCCGTTAAAACACTATTCGGAGGAACACTGTATGTGTTAACATACATTAACATTCTGGATGAGAAAAGTAAAAAGCCAGATATGTGGATCTTTCATCAGAAAAAAACTTCTAAAAAACCAAAAAAAAACAATACGAGTACCGTTTAAATACCGGATCGATAAGCAGTACCTATATTAGTATCCTTGAAGTCTACCGAAATCTACTGGCAACCCCCCAGTATATAAATATTTATTTGGATGTATATGCAATATATCAACAGAGGAGTAGAAAGGAGTTGTAATGCAAAATACAGGAGAGATGAGGAAAGTACAGAGCTGCTAAATTCCGTGCTCCAGTTTTCGTTCCTGTCACTTGACAGAAACATCGTCAGCAACATGCCCACTTGCATGTTGTGAATTCCCATACCGATTCTCCAGACTTTACATTAGGAGCCTGCTAGGTTATACTCTGCAGGGTCGGATTCTGAAATTTTTGTTTACACATACTGCCCTACTGGGTATTAATCCAGAGAAGGTCAGACTTTGGTGTTTGTTGGAAAAGCCTAGTAGTGTGTTTCTTGACAGCAGGAAACCAAATGGATAGCCTTCCAATTAGTGAAGTAGGCTTTGATTAGTTAGGGTAAACACTTTACAAAGCAACCATTTCAAGGCCACTTAAGCTTAAAAAGGGCTTTACCTGATTGGGCCATAATAAAAAAAAAATGTGGTGGCCAGCTGGGAAATTGGGTCAAAACTGTGCGTGTGAGCAGGAGCGATTGGGAATGCAGGATGCATGTGCAAGGAGAGAATAAGCGTCCTCTTCCCCTTCTGCCAGCATGACTTTTCCCTTTGCCTAAACCATTTCTATATGTTCTAAAACCACTAGCTATTAAACCCAACAAAGACAGCCCAGATCCCCCCCCCCACCCCTTCAGAGAATACCACAGTTAAATTAATATGTTTACAAATGCACCATATATTGATTACAAAACTGACCAACACATATAGACATAAGAACAGAAGGGTCTTAAAGGTGCCATGGCATGAAAATCTTACTTTATGAGGTTTTCTAACATAAATATGAGTTCCCCTAGCCTGCCTATGGTCCCCCAGTGGCTAAAACTTGCGTTCGGTGTAAAACGAGCACTAGGTGTTCTGCTCGCCTTTGAAAAAAACGGAGGCTCAAGTGCGCTGATTTGGAATGTGGTTTCTAATGTCGTCACATTGCAGTAAGCTCCTCCCCTTACTCTGCCTGGCCCGCAGAGACTTTGGCCCGCCAATGAGACACGACAGTGCGAGCGCCACGCGTGTGTGTGAATACACACTGTAACGCAAGTGTTTCTTGTCGGTTCTTTGACCACTCTTGTATTTCCACAACGAGACTGTAGTGGGGGTTATCTCAGCCATGGTTGAGAAGGAATTGAGGGAAAGGTACTTTGTATTATATGATATTATTTAGATATAGAGCTCCAGGACTGTAATGCAAGTGTTGTACACTTCCTTGTTATTTGGATAACCGTTCTGCTTTTGGTGTTATGGCGCATAACACGTCGGACTCTCGTCTCTGGTATTTCTACAACAAGACTCGTAGAGGGGGTTATCTCAGCCATGGTTGAGAATGAATTGGGGGAAAGGAACTTTGGCTTTGACTACCTCAAAAACATGAACCACGACATGGAGGAGAAAGGGATTGTTGGCGGCGAATGTCTCCCGCTTGAGCCCCGCTTCCCGCTGCCAAGGGACCACCGCCTCGGCGCTGCAGGAGGCAGAGGTGCCTAAGCGCTGCCCGGTAACAATCCCTTTCTCCTCATTGTCGTGGTTCAGTCTACTTCAGATTGATGTGGACGTGGAAGAACCAGGAACGTCGGAGAACCCAACGTGGTCGTTTGAGATTCATAATATCGCCTCACACAGCTTTTGGCCGTGATAATATACATTATATGATATAGATATGTATGTAGGCTATATGGTATTATTTAGATATAGAGCTCCAGGACTCCCGTGTGTTCTAGAATATTTACAGAACACGGCTAAAGGCTGTGTGCGCCTCGCCATTGCGATACATCCACTGTAAACAGAGCGCATGGTACCGTGGCTGCAAGCTGATCAGGGCCACACCCCCACCCTCTTCCTTGACCTGCCTTGCTCCTGCTCATTTGCATTATAGCTACAGACACCAAAACAGGGCATTTGGGGGAAGCTCAATGTGCGACTGGCTCGGAGTGGCTGTAACTCCGCACCAAGGCTGAATTTCGGGAACGTCTTTGAATACTATGTTAGTGGCCCACTAATACCTATATTAAAGCATCCATAAAATAGCTCGTCATGGCACCTTTAAATAACATACCACCCATTAAACCAGACACATTTTCAAGAAGAGTGTGAAAGCAAAATAATATCCCAAAAAGGTGGCATGACGATCATACGCCGAGTATAATCAGCAGCCCATCCCCTTGACCAAAAATAAGCTTTCCACACCAAATGTTCTATCCCAGAAGGAAGGCTAACCCTGCCACGAGCACAAGATGAAAGAAGGAAGGACCAATAAAATTGGAGGAGACGATTTGGGGGAGGGGGGGGGGGGTGCTTATGTAGGTTCGCAAATCGTTCCACTCCCTATATTGCTATGGAAATATCACTATATCTTTATTACTATACTGCTCCATTATTATGATATATTGCTCCATCACTATGATGGACATATTTCTCCATCGCTATTAATATGTTGGGCTATTGGTTGGTGGAGACCAGCAAAAACATAACAATTTACACCTGTAGTTCTAAATGATGAAGAATCAGTGACATAATGGCATGGATATGAAGAAATATTACCACGGCCAAATAAAACCAACTGGTTTGGGTTCACTGACACTTTATTCATATTTTCATATATATTCATATTTTAACTACCTTGCACGTGAGTTTGTATGTTATGTGTGGACTGTGAAAGATGCAAGTGAATTGCTGTTCTTGGTATAAATAGTGTTGTCTGACCTGAATACATCATGTTCGCGTGTGGTTCTGTGACCCAACTCATTGTGTGCACAATAATCCGTGAGCATGCTGACATGCTATAGCTAGCAAGGCTAATGAGCGAGCAAGTCAAGTTTCTAGTCCCTGGGCCACTTTGAAGCAGACTTGTGATGGATGGAACAATGTGGCCGATAGGTTTTATTTGATTGCGAGTTATGGTACTCTACTTTTTAGAGACCTGCTTAAGCATGGTTTCTGTACATATTACAACTTTACAACTGAGTCGTTCGCCTTTGGAAGGGTTGAAGTTTAAGTTTTTCCCACATTGACTTAGGGCTGGGCGATATGGCAAAAAATATTATCACAATTATTTTTTCGTAATTGATCGATATCGATAGTAATCACGATATATAATATAACAAATATATATATAATTTTTTTTTGATAGGTGAAGGACATAACATTAGGTGAGGGACATGACAATAAGTGTTCACATATAAGACAGAACGGACGAGACAAAAACATACAGGAGGTCGTTTTTACATTGTTGTTGCTGTTTTGGAACAGCCCCGCTTGCGCTGCTGACAGCTGCGGTAGGACGGCAGGCAACACTTGTTGTTGCTCGCATTTTCATACTTTCTGTGTAGTCGCTGGGATGGTATGTTTTCAGATGTTGAAATAAATTAGTTGTGTTTCCCAATCGTGCTGGCACCGACCAATTTTTTTTTTTCTTTTTTTAAAAGATTTTCCAAAACCTTCAGGGTACAGCAAGATCTATCCCGATGGACCTAATGGGTCGTTGAGGAAATTTTTTTTTTTAGAAAACAGGGTGAGGGGCACAGTCGTAAGGTTTAACAACGACCTGTGGTCATAGCGGGACCAAAATTCTTGGAGACCTCCTTACTGCCGATATACATATCCCAATTGAATTTGATTACATGATAAATAGAAGGCCTCAAATAGACCCAGTGATCGCTATCGGCTGATACTGCTTCCAGCGATCGTTCCAAAAACACAGAATCTAAAGGATCTGAGCACCCTTTACACCACTGCAGTAGGGTTGCCGCGGTGTGGACATTTTCACACCGAGTAATACACTCGTGTCAACACCAGTATTACCGAGTATAAACGGTATAAACTTTGAAACTAGTCAACCGCCATCTTCTCTCTCACGCTCGGTGAAAGCGTCTGGCAGCGCGCCAATTCTCGGTGACAGCGTCTTATAACGTTTTATATATAATAGCATATAATTGTATATATAATATCACGGCCAAAAGCTCTGTGCGTCTCCGGATGGCCGTAGCGCGGGGAGCTCTCGTAGGGATTGGGCTTCAAGGGGTTTGTTTACCGGCGTTGCTATGGTTACCGGTCTTGTAAGGAAGCGCGCCAATTCTCTTCCGCACAGAGCAGAACTTTGGCCTATTCTACACATTTAAATTTTCTTAATTATAATTATATTATTAGTTTTTACTGCATTTTTTTTTTATTACTGAAAAAAAAAACCCGCTGTTGCCGGTGTGCAACACCGAGTAATCGGTGTGGGCCTCAACACCGGTAACGCCGGTAATACCGTATACCGCGGCAACCCTACACATTACGCTATATTATGGCCTTGGACAGAGTGATAGACTCGAAAGTGTCAGATATGAAAGAATGTATCACAGAAAACTTGGAAAGAAAAGAGCACAGCAAGTGGTACCAACAATACATTTACCAATAGCCATCTGGCTGCCTATCCTACCTTGTGAGAGTAGTGTGGGTCCATGATACGTGCCAGGCCAAAGTCGCCAATCTTCAGGACCAGGTCCTCTGTGTTGACAAACAGGTTGGCGGGCTTGAGGTCACGGTGCAGCACGTTGGCAGAGTGGATATACTTGAGGCCCCTCAGTAACTGGTACACAAATAGCCTGGCGTGGCCCTCGGACAGGAGGCCCCGCTCCAGCACCTTACACAAATCCGTATCCATGTACTCCTGCACAATGTATACCGAGTTGACCTCGGCCAGAGACACCACGTCCTCCGTTAGCCTTTGACCGCTTGGGCCCAACGTCTCAAACACCTAAAATGTCCAAACAAAAAAAAGCATGAGTGTGAAGGCCCTTTT
Organism: Melanogrammus aeglefinus; assembly: GCA_900291075.1. Lineage (NCBI taxonomy): Eukaryota > Metazoa > Chordata > Actinopteri > Gadiformes > Gadidae > Melanogrammus > Melanogrammus aeglefinus. The sequence goes on from OLKM01000231.1 coordinate 118,707, forward strand.
ACACCAGGCCGAGGCAAATAAAAGATGATAAAAGGCTTAATAACAAAAATGTTACGTCACTAATTTATATCAGCCGCGCTGTGAAAATACGTAAATTCCAATAATTGTCACGCTGGTCGAAGGGGATTATGATGAATGGGTGTGCCTTCTACAATAAATTGGTGAGCATTTGGAGCCTTCTATAATCCCTTCATGTTTTGGAGACATTAGTTTTTGAAAAAAACGTCATCGTCTTTTTACAATTTATTTGTAACCAGCATTCGTAGTGTTGATCAGCAGAGAAATAGTCCGCCAAAGACGTTGACGTCACTTAGCAACCGAAGACGCTAGGGTTGACAAGCAGCCTCTTCTCTTATTTGAATGATTTTAGCCTGTGTGTGCCCGTGCCCGCGATAAATCACAAGCTAAAATCATTCAAATCAATGTGCTTTATTTTTATCTCGCACTATTGGAGCACGTATACTCTCTTGCGCTCCGCCTCTGACTACGAGATGGTTAGTGTTACACCTTTCCTGCTGTCGGCTCCCAGACCGAGGAGCACAGGGGAGACGTTCCCTCCAGGGCCGATGCTCTCGGGGGTAACACCCTTTGACCGGCAGTGGGTCTGCTTATAGCTCGGAATGAAGCGGCCACCGATTCTTGCCGGGTACTTTATTCTTACACACAACCGGACTCGATCATTACTTCACTAAACTGACATGCACGCTACCGCTCGCCCGTCCGCACTCACACGCTGACGACACACACACACACACTGCCAGTGATATGCGCACCAGATACTTTCTTGTGCGAACAAAATACTTTCTGGTGCGCACCAGATACTTTCTCGTTTGCATCAGATACTTTCTCGTGCTCACGAGAAACGTTAAAAACATTCTTTTTACCCCATGTCCCTTCACGGGTTCAGTACTCTCTACCACCGTGTCCGCAATGTTTTGGTTCAAAGTTTGTTGTGATGCGTAACGTCCGTGGGTGGGAGAGCGCTACATACATGTATGGGGCGGGATTGAGCAGCTGAACATGGTTTGTAGACTCAGAGAGCAGCGGTCGGCTTTATAAAATAGCGCTCGCAAGGCAACATCAAAATAATATATAATATACAATATACAATATACCGGTATGGAGATATTGTCTCAACTACATATCACTTTCAAAAAATATACCGGTATAATTTTAAAACCGGTATCGCCCAGCCCTACCCCGCACCCTCTACTGGCTGCTTCTGGAGTTTATCACTTTGGCGAATGAAGTGCTTAAAACCAGGAAATGACGTTCAATACAAGTCTGTATAGTCCGCCAGTACTCACTGAATGTTGTCAAAATCGCATGACTGAAAACGTGCTGCAAGACACCCTTGCCCCATGCAAACACACATCCTATACAAAGTGAATGGTAGGCGGCCTTGAGTGTGGCACACGTGGCCTCGAGTGCCAAACTCTGGGCCAAGTTTTTGGTGGGGCTGAGGAGGCACAAGGCAATTACAGAGCCAATCAATATTTTTTTCTCATCAGAGTTGATAAAAGAATCATGACGTTTTTATTTACCAAAGTTGATGTGCTGGTCATATTTCTGGTTGCGTTACCTTCTGTATCAGGTAAATCAGTGCAATTAATGTATATTGAAAAAATATATATCAGGAGAACTGAGATCCCAATTCTAAATAATAAAATCGTTTTATCCTTTTCAGAATCATGCAGTCCTAGTTCTTACCTTGACTATGTTGTCATGGTCGAGGCGACGGATGATTTTAATTTCCCGGAGGGCGTGCTTGACGCTCTGGGGGTCGGTGAGGACAATCTTCTTGACCGCGACACACTTGTCACATGCAGTGTCTACGGCGCAAAACACTAGGCCATTACCTCCATAGCCAAGGGGCTTTAGGTCCATGTAGCGAGGACCAATGTCAAAGCCATGTATGTTCATCAGGGACTCAAACTTTTCAGCCATTTTGTGTTATGAGCTCCAACCACTCCCTAGTCACTAACTTATCACTAATCAAGACCAGAGTTTAAGTCCAATGAAAAAAACGGTAATAATGTGGCTTACTGTATTCCTATTTGGATGTTAATAAAATACCTTGCAGAGGTGGTATGCTTCCCCGTAAGGCCTACAACCCAAATACAGGAGATTAATCTATGGTCAATCGTCTTGCCATTGTATTAAAAAGGGAAGCAATGTTTACGTCCAGTTAGGCAAAAAAACGCTATCGTTGCAAAATAAACTTCTAACAACTGCAATGTAATGGAATTTGCGAAAATGTAATGTTGAATGCATCCTCAAAGTGCAGATACGTTGACAGTGGGACTGGTCCTGAGCTGTTTCATACTAGCGTGCCAAAAGGGCAAAGTTCCAGGACTTTATAAAAAAAAAGTTCGCCTAACTTGTCTGTATATCTGAAATGTGTTCGACCTTAAGTTCTCCAAAAGTCTTTCCACCCTCAATGATCAGGTGGCTCAAGCTCACCACAGTCGCAGTCGAAACTATCCTCCATTTCAGTAGAGCATTACCTGAAACACAAATGGGAAAACATTGGAGAAAAACTATTAAGAAATTAGGTGTTAAAAGTCTCTGAAAAGTCCAAAACACTTTCAATATCGCGATTGGGTTGCATTGCTCATTGGTTGAGAAAATCCAAGAGACGACGGAAAATATATACAAATCCTCCTACATGTTTTAGTTAAATATCCTGTATTTGGTGTTTAATATCGTGCTTGACTACCATAATAGTAAGTGAAGCACAAAGACCCACAGGCAACGGAGCTTTACCGGCTCTCTCTGAAACATAGTAAACCCCTGAAGAACACATCATGGAACAACTCGTAAGCCCCTCCCCCGCTCCATTACGGTGTTGCTAGTCCGGTTTCAAAGTACTGTATCGTTGAAATTTGAATTAACAATTCACACAAGTTCCAACATTGGGTTCAGATCATGTATAACCGGCAGAAATGGTTGGTCATAAATAAGTAGTTAGTTCAACCATTAATAAGGAGCGCGGCAATGACGCTGTGTAACTACACAGTGATAGCCTGGAATGGAGGCATATTAGCAACATTTCTCCCTTCTATTAGTTGAGGTGTAGAAAACAGCTAATTGCACTCAATCGTAGTGGCTTAATAATATCGAAACAACGCTCATAGACAAACTACAGAACTGATAGCGGGTAGAAACACATTTAAAAAAGCAGCTCCAAGTCTCGAACAAAGGGGTCGGCTGTTAGCAAGGTTAGCATAGCAGACTACGTGGTCGCTCCTCCTCTAAATAGCAGCAGACTATCGTCCACAAATGGAGCAAAAAACAAACCACATACGTCCGCTTCGCCGTAATAAACATGATACGACTATTGTACCCCCGGAATATATATCAAAAACACTTACAGAGCACAATTTTTGCATCGGATAGATGATCATACTCAGTAGAGGTTTGAATGTGCTCCCCGCGTATATGCTGTAATCGTCAGTCCGTCTGTTAGCACTTCAGGAGGCGCTGTTTGCGTCAGTGCATAGGAGCAGGGCTTGGGGACAGTCGGAGAGCGACAGCTGGGGGGGATATATAGCAGAAACAGCTCAATATTTAACCAAACAAAAAATAACAGAAAACGAAATAAAAGTAACGACAGATAACACGCGGATATATAATTAGAATTTGTATTTTGAATAGCTTAAGTTACAAATATATAGTTCGATGCATGTCTTTATTGGACAAAACTGAATAATACCAAATCAAAGGAGCACGTTGGTTTGACGGTTGATAAACTACGGATTCTGCACCATTATAATCAAACACAGTCTTGTATGCCGTGATCAGAAGTAATGACCCTCAAACGAGAACAAGGTTCTTTATGTGTTTGTTGTCATAATCATGGTTGTATAAGGTATCGATTTTAAAAGCACGAACCACGGCCGGGGTAGGTCCCCTGACGTATGTGAAAAAACAGTCCAAAAATACCGGAATATCCCTTCGTTCCCGTACTATGTGTCTTTAAATGGCATTCGTATTATTTTCTCTGTTTGGTTCTTTGCACATAGGGTTGCTTTGCTTATAATACAGTAGGCGTTGTCTATCTCTGCCTATAAATGCCATTGCATTCAGATAACTCCTCCGAGTAGGTGTTTCAGGAATGAGGATTTAGAAATTCCATTGGAAATCGACTTGAGAAAGTCCTGCCTTTGTCATTTCTCTTCACGCTGCATAGACCTTAAAAATCCGCAGCCTCAGCTGAACAAACACAAAAGACATACAAAGGTACAAATGAGGACATCTAGTGGCAAAAGGCAGTAACTGCAGCTTGAAAGTTGTTAGGGCCTGACACAGAGACTAGCACACTGGGAACACTGAACACTGTTAGATAGGGCCACCAGAGCTACCATGGTGTTCTCCGCACGGACGATGAGTGCTCTCACGGCGGCGAGGACATCCTTTTCATCATTGTCCACTAAGCTCCTGCCCGCTGCGCAGTTGAGGTCTTTTCTCAGATCCTCCTCGCAGCACTCTGGCAGTTATGTGACAACGTCGGACCCAATGAATTAAGTGCCCCTCTTGTACTCATCCCAGTGGGTTAGGAAGGATGAGCAGATCTCGGCCGTCCCGGCTGATGCTATGGAGGGGCGCCTGTGTTTCTCCATTTTAGCATTTTTTTTTACCAAAACTTTTACACAAACTTTTACCATGAATGTTCAACAACGTTACTAAATAAGACATTACAATTTACTCAGTAAGTAAACGGAAACCATACTGTAAAAGAAAGCAATGTTTAATCCTATGGTATTACAAAGTCCTTACCACATCCTTTCATCAAAATGGATGGTTTTCTTTCCCATGCAATATAGACAAACTTGTAACATATGTTTTATAGTGTTACTAAATAAAACATGACATGTTATTGAATATGTACGCTAAAACAGGAGAACCTTCAAAGGAATAAACGTTTAATGACATGGTAGTTACATTGTACTCAAAAAGATTAAACTGTTGTTACCATGTAAATACATAACTATGGGACAGTACTGTATGATGATATATAACTAACAGGGAAAACTCCCTACAAGAGAAAACAAAACACAGAACCCTTCAAAATATGTTTGAAGGTTTCTTCAAACGTAATTTATTTGTATACTGTAGATTGCCATATTGCCTTACCATAATACCATACTGGAGTTAGTATGGTATTATGGTGCAGTACTGTGGCCCCTCACTTTCTGAATTTATATTTTATGGGGACCAGCTCTGAGTTGTTTTTCATTTTTTTTATTTTCTCCGAGAGGTTTGTTCCTAAGAAGGCCTTGCAGGTTTTTGAATAATTGCCTACAGTGTCTCCTCCAGTGAACACTGGCAGTGGCCCAAAGTTTTCACCCTCTGCCCGAATCAAAATTTTGTCAATGATAGCAGTCAACGCAATCGTCTTCCTGTCCACGTTCAGTGTTCCGCAGCTGAGACTCATGCTCCTGGTGCGCCTAAACTCTTTTAGGACAGCTCGGAATTTGTGTACAACGTCCTCTGGATTCTGAACTAAAAGACAGATCATATAATGAAAATATAGATTAACATTATATCATAATCCCACAAACATATCAATAATCCTGATTATACATAACAGGGCATTCTGGAGTTGGACAGGCAAATAAAGTTATTTAGTCTCTGCTCTACTCTTCTTCACTCTAGTGTTACATCAATACAGTAGTGATTACACTAAGATACATAACTGGATATGGAAACTTGAATATGGTAAAAATGTACATGAAATTGTGGATTGTGTGTGTGTTGGAACTGACCTTAGCCTTGTGCATAATAAAATCAGTCAACACATGAGGGTGCTACATTAAAACTGGAAGGGAGTGACATAAAGGATTGAGCTAGGTCCATTTTGTCTGAACCCTGGACCCTGTGACAAGAGTCTGAAAGCTCCATGTGAAAAGCCATTAGCCACCCAGCTATCTAGCTTGCTAAATACCTACTGTACACTCCAAAAAATTGGCGATTAAAAATCTCTCACTCTGTACCAAACAGACCAACATAATTAACTGATATGATGGGTTTTGATGAAGCCTATAGAAACCATAAAACTATGAACACATGCTTACGCTAGTTAACTAAAACCAGGAAGCATGCCTCACTCAACACTCAAGTCAAGTAAATCTTTATTATCTCTGAGAGAGAAATTCGGCTGGCAGCAGCATCCATATTAAATGACAGTTAAAGAAAGAAAAAGCAATATTCAGAAACATTTGAGACATTTGCTACTACAGAAGAATTCACAAGAAAAAAATGAATGTGGCTGGAATGAAGGTGAAACGCCTAGTGCGACACTCTCATCTAATGATGTTGTAGTTTGGACTACATATACTGATATGTAGTTTGAATAGCACAACTTTTTTTTCCGAAAATTGAGTGAAGCTAATATGTTTGTTTCAATCGTATTGCTTTCCAAACGTAATCCAGTTAATAGAAGGTTTCCATCGAAAGGGCGAGAGCCAGAGGGAAATAATAAATTTTTGACTAACATGTGTTTCTAACCATAACCGTTGCGTCTTCTTTTCAAATCGATGGTTGTTTTGCCCCCAGGTGTAAATGTGGGGCAGTATTGTTAGTGTGACGTAAGCTAACGTTGAAGGTAATGTTCTGCCCCCAGGTGTACACCTGGGGGGCAGTAGAGTTAGGGTTAGGAGTAGGTAACCCTATATTGACGGTGATATTCTGGCTCCAGTTGTTGGGGGCAGATTGTGTGTATCTTTTGCGTCTTATTTTCAAAATGATGGTGCTTCACTTCCAGAGTTTTTTATCAGGTCTAACCCTTGGCAAGATTAGCAACATTTTTGCATTGAAACGGAAACAAATATATTTTTATGTGGTAAAAAATGCTTTTCAAAGCGAAAGATCATTTTTTGCCAAACAATGTGATTCTCAAATTAAACGTTGCTTTGTGTGTTCACATTGATGTTGCTTTACTTCCAGATGTTAGTATTAGGTCAATGTAACCCATGGCAAGCTTTAGTGACACTTTTGCAGCAAAAGGGAAATAAATATGATATAAATTATTATACTTTATAATATATATATATATATATATATATATATATATATATATGTATATATGTATATATGTATATATATATGTATATATGTATATATGTATATATATATATATATATATATGTATATATATATATATATATATATATATATATATATGTCTCTTACTGTACTGTATATGTTTGTGCAAGGGTGATTGAATTGGCAATGTCCTTGGTACTGAATCCGCATGATGGTCCATTGCAAACACGAGTTTTCATTGAAAGGAAAGTAAATGTGTTTATTGTGTTCTGTTTGATTGTGCTTCTCTTCCTGATGTTGGTATAGGGTCTATACAACCCCTTGCTTAGTAACATGTTTGCATTAAAAAAGAAACAAGATCTAAAATAAATTATGTGCGGAAAATGCTTTTCAGCGTGAGAGAATCACTTTTTGACCAACAGCAAATCCATGTCCATTAAATTTCCATCATTTAAAATATTGTAGATGTGGTAGTTGTGTAGAATAATGTAAACATCAGATGTGTATTTAGCTACAAGAAAAAATGCTTTATTAATTATCATGTTATATTATAATCGTCATGAGTTAGAGCTGAGATTATTATTTGGAGAATTAAAAGAATAATATGAACCAATAACCAATTACATATCTTGATACAGTAAACAAGAAATAACAGTATATATTGTATCATCAGACTTTGAAAGAATTCCTTATTTAGCCTATTATAATTAATTTGTGAGGCTAATTAACAATATCCATACATTTCGATATCCCAGCCATCTTCACTGATAACTTATTGCTCAATGCTTGACAACGGCTGGTACCGAACAGCAGCCCTCTTGAATTTGTGAATCATCACTCCACAGATCATGGCAATCGCCGCTAGAAGGCATCCAGCGATGAAGGCCACGTTGAGATTCAGGCCGGTTACTAAAGTAAATAAATACATACAATAAAAAACATTTTTAGATTTTACAGATATTCCAAGGATTCCACAAAGTCAAACAACTTGTATTAAAAGTGATGTTGTTGCTAAAATGAATGATTTTTAACTACTTACCACTGCTCTTGTTTTCTGGTGTGCTTTGCAGACGCAACGGACCCTGGGAAATGAAGTGCGCTCCTGTTTCAATAAGAGCCGATCTCCTGTGCCGACCATTTTTGGTGGTTGAGAGACATCCCCTGGAGCATCTGGTGATGGGGTTCCCAGCCTCACATAGAATGACGGAACAGCTGATGTACACCTGACCCATAATGAGATAACCTGTCAATACACACATTCAAGCTGTTCCTCATTTAGGCCTACTCCTATTTACTAATTAAGTCCTACCTGGTCATGTAATCCTATGAATTTGAAGGCATCGATTGAAAACCGAAACTGTTTATTATGACTTGAGGGATAGATGACAACAGTGGAGTCCTGTACACACCTAGGTAAAAAGAAAGAGCAAAAATAGGTTATAAATTATTTACATTTACATTTACATGCCTTAGGCTACATGAAGGATATATATTGATTATAGGCTATATATGCGATTGCTGTCAATCTATTACATTCCTTTGTTAATTAATCGCACAATTTGCTGGGATTAATCATGATCAATAGTTTTTTTTCTCTGATAGAGCCAGTTAACCCAAAACCTTTTTTTTTTTTTAGACAAACAAAAAATAATTAACAATAAAATTATAAATTATGTGTAGTGTGTAAATTATAAATTATAAAGTGGTACCAGAAATGCAATGTAAATAAAGAGAAAAGGTGGTCATTTGTCTTATATGATCGTCATCAATCGTCCAATAATCATCAACAATCAATGCCATTTTGTCACTATTACTGAAATAAGTCCCCAGTTTAGAGAAAAAGGGGGAAAATACTGCTAACAATAGGGTTACTGTTCTTCCCTGAATCGTCGTGCAGCGATGCCCACATAGACAAACGGGAAGGCTGTAAGTGCTACAAGCCAGGAAATTAGCCTACACCACAAGAGCATCTTGTGCTGGTGGTGTACGATGCATATCAAACGCACCATAACATCACAAACAATAAAAAGTATAATGTAATGAAGGCCAGTATAGGTAGGAAGGTAGTTTACCCGTTCTCTATGATGGGGTAGGTGGGCTGGTAATTGGGGTTATCGTAAGGTGAAGCACTACAGGACTCCACAAACAGAACAGTGTTATTGATTGAAGACGTGGCATCTATCTGCATGTATATCTTATCTCCAACTTCATAGTCCAGCGGGTAAAAGTGTGGATTGATCATTTTGTCAAAGAGGATGTCTGGGTAGAACTCAAAGTTGTAGGTGAACGTCCCAAAGCCCTTCTCGGTAATAGTCCGGTTGTCCCTGTGGACTGTAAACCCAAGGGATACATTTCCACGCTTTGGGTACTGGCAGGAAAACTGAACTTCCAAAAGATGTTTCCTGGTAACGATGTCTCTGACATCCTCAAAGGTGGTGATCTCATTTGAGAAAAAAAGGTTTTCATCGTCCTCCTGCAGAACAGGAACACTGTTTTAGTTGATATAGGCCTAGTGAAATTCACCAAATCAGCAATGTCACGACAAACATAACCATTCGCAAAATACTATAACATTTATTACATGGAGTTTCCCCATTACCTTAATCATAGTACCACATTCATTAAGTGGGATGAAACCAATGACATGAGTGCTATTGGAGTGTAGTCTGCAGGCTGTGTTGCCGGGATCATTTAGCCGCAGGTGATCTTCATCTAGTCCCTTAAATGCGGCTTTCTCCAACTCTACAGTCATGGAGGTTTCATTGCAGATCACGTGTGCTTTAGCTGTTGAAGAGATTTGAAGTAAGTTATTCCTTGTTTATGTAAAAACATACATAACATAATCAGGCACATTAAGCATAAACCTAAAATGTCAGTTCTCACCATGTTCAACATGCACCCAAACACATCGCATTTCTGACTGAAATTGCTGAGACCTGAAATTGATTTGAACCAAGAATTAGTCACTTTAAATTGTATTCTCACCATTGGCCCTATAGATACATTAGTGATACGTTATTAATAACTAGTGTTACTAATATAGTCATATAATTGTAGTGTATAAAGAGAGGGAGCTAAAAAATAAAGAAACCTACGATAAAGCTGCCTCCGCAATGAAGCAAACTGGAACCTGGTCTCCAAGTTGGTGTATAGTCGGGGTCCATCTAAGATAAAACTCTCCCTGTACAATCCTGTGCTTGGTGGTACCCAGGGGTCCTGTGAAGATGATATCACCTACTCTGTATTCAAACAAAAGGTATTACTATCTCGATGTTCAAGTTGTGGGTGATTAGTTTCATTTCTTAAGTTGATTGAAATGTAAGATCTTGTCAGCAGACACATGTACTTACGTTGAATAATGAGCTACTGCTTTGACTGTAATTTCAAATTCTTCATTGACTTGAGCATTCAGATGGTCTCCATGACTTGGTGTTGGGAAAACAAACCTAGGCAGGTACTCTCCTTCAGTGCAGGACGGGGCAGGCGAATCCACTACAGTTTAAGTAGAAATCTTTTAGCTTACAAAAGCACGCAAAATGTTGTATAGCTACAGAGAAAGCATATCTCAAGTAAGTACTTAAATCATGCTAAATTGAAACAAAGTGTAAAAGGATGCTGTTCTGTTTATACAATGTAGGCATACATAGATCATTCATGAAATTATGACAAAATGTGACTCGCTTGCCTACCAAGAACGGAGAATTGAAGAGGAATTTGACTGAGAGGAGTAGGATACGGTTTGCTGGGGTAGGTTTGGAATGGGGTGGTGGTTGGGCCTGCCGTGGTGGTAGTTGGGCCTGCCGTGGTGGTGGTTGGGCCTGCCGTGGTGGTAGTTGGGCCTGCCGTGGTGGTGGTTGGGCCTGCCGTGGTGGTAGTTGGGCCTGCCGTGGTGGTAGTTGGGCCTGCCGTGGTGGTAGTTGGGCCTGCCGTGGTGGTTGGGCCTTGATGTTGCCACCACCACCATGGGTTATTGGTTGTCATGGTGGTTGGGCCTGCGGTGGTTGTGGTTTGGCCTTGATGTTGCCACCACCACCATGGGTTATTGGTTGTCATGGTGGTTGGGCCTGCGGTGGTTGTGGTTTGGCCTTGATGTTGCCACCACCACCATGGGTTATTGGTTGTCATGGTGGTTGGGCCTGCCGGTGGTTGTGGTTTGGCCTTGATGTTGCCACCACCACCATGGGTTATTGGTTGTCATGGTGGTTGGGCCTGCGGTGGTTGTGGTTTGGCCTTGATGTTGCCACCACCACCATGGGTTATTGGTTGTCATGGTGGTTGGGCCTGCGGTGGTTGTGGTTTGGCCTTGATGTAGCCACCACCACCATGGACGATTGGTGGTCCTGGTATTTGGGCCTGTGGTGGTTGGGCCTGGGATAGAGGTGTAAGCGTATGTGTAGCTTGCACGTTTTTTTCTGTTTGAAGGCAAGGGTGACCTCTGAGTTGAAGCTCCATTTGTGGAGATCAAGGAGATGGTGGTTTTTGGAAAGTCTTCCAGCACCAACTCAAACCCATACGTCCCAGTGTATGATGTGAAATGGTAGTGTAGGACACAGTTTCTCTAACAAAATGAATATAAAGAAGTTAGATTGGGAAACATGAACAAATGTAAGTCAAAGGTACACTTTTAAAGATTGTAGTCTTCATTCAGAAAAACCTAGACTCTGCTCATCACCCCCCCCCCCCCCCCCTTCTGTTATCTATTCAAACCCATAGATAGATGTAGTCTATGACAGAATGCCCTTAGAGCACATTTAAAAGGTATACATTACGCATGTTGTACCTTTGACATTATGTTGACTATTATATGTTTTTACCAACCTCATCCAGGTGAAAACCTTGGGGTTGATTGCATGTAGCGCATTCTCTGTTTAAGATAGTTCCGTATCTGCAAATCACCCGATCACCATCAGGGTCATCTGTCATCAGATGGTAGGATCTTGGGCAGTTTGAAGGTACTCTAACATTAAGCACAAAAATTACCATTAACAGCCAATCATCAGAACAATAAACTTTTAAAAAGATACATGTTTGGATAGATAAAAAGGTGACAAAAGTCGCCAGTAGATTAAAGAAAATTATGGTTCACTGTAATAATGACATAAATATTCATGTTAACACACTTTAATTGTATCACATTCAATACTTACATTTCAGTTAATTTAGCTTCACCAAACATAAAATGTCTTTAAATAATTTCAAAAAAAATGTAATAGGCAATAGCTCAGGTAAAGATGTACCTCAGGAAGGGCATGATAGCATTATTCGGAGAGCCATTCGCCTGCCAGTTATCAGATCTTTCCCTCAAGTCCACATGTGTGAACAGTCTCCAGGACCCCAGTCTATTCACATTGTAAATCCAACAGCAGCTAGCTTTCCTAATAAATGGAAACAAAGTTGCAGCTAAATAGTAGAACTCTTGAGCTATTGGTGAAAGGTGCCCATTTTTGTCAATGATTGATTTATTTTCCTCAAAACTTAAATATATTGAATAACATTAGAAGCAATAATCAATATTGAGAAAAATCACCTCAGTTCAAATGAATCGTCATTGGGGAAATATCTTGACTGCACTACTTCTGTTTCACACCAAGCATTTGTGTTGGGTGCTGAATTTGTGCTATGGTCTATTACACCTTCTTTTGATTCCAATATGTTTCCGCAGTTACCATTCCAGCATGTCCAATCGAAATAGTGATAGCAGTGTCTGTAAGTTTGCCTGAAATATATATTCACCTGTGAGGAAGACAAATGAATTGTGTTAACACTTTCTAATAACCTTCAACAAGGCTTCGAGGCAATTTGATGTAGCAGCATTTTTTTCATATTTGTTGAAATTCTGACTAATAAATAATTAGTTCATTATGAGCAGTAGCATAAGTTAAACTTTTTTTGTTTTGTTTTTTGTCTTTTTTGTTAGTATTTTGTTAATATGCTGTTCGTATATATTTGGTAACACTTTACAATACATTTGCATTAATTAACCATTAATAATAAAATAAAAGTTAAAATATTGTTTACATTTATACCTGAGTTAAAAGGTTGTAACTAATCTAATCTAAATACAGTATATATCCTCATGCCATTACCTTGCTTGAAATATATGTTGTTTAAGTTCTTACCTCAATTGATCCATTCAGGTTTTTTTCTTTGGGAATGACCCTAACATTGCCTGCAGTGAAATGTGATGCAGATGCAACAGAGATCAGCAGAAGTAACTGGATTGAGAATACCCAGAAGAAAGCCATCATGCCGAATCTCTCCTCCAGGGTACTTGCGTACCACAAGCTGTTCTAAAGCATCTTATACCTTCAGCATCAGTCGATGACCCACCCACAACATAAGGGAATGTTTGACACATCTGGTGCAAAGTCCATCGGCCTTTCCCAGAATTGTTGATAACCGGTTTTTCTGCTTCTGTAAAGGGTGTATAAACAAGAAACAATTGGAGGATGCTTTCTTACAGGAAATCTTGGGCATTTCTAAAAACGTGTCTGTCTACATTATTGCTAAGCAACAATCCTTTGTGAGCTATCCTTACCGGTAAGAAACCTGTTTGCGAATTCACCCTGTTCATAAAGTCTAACCCATCAGCACTAGGAAGACAAACAAATGTCCTGATCGCAGTACGATCTAAGATTTTTCATGGCATGTACATGCTGAGGAACAGGAGCACACTGGAGAGAATTTTTTTTAATGCATGCATTTAATGTTTGTATTTAGTGTAGTGTTGTATCAGACTCTAGGGTGAAGTACTAACCTTGTGTTCCCCAGACAGTAGGATCAAATAAGGTCATATCGTTCACCCTTAAATGGTAAAGTATAGCCTTTTTACCTAAAAGTCCCATGAGGCTGAATTGAATATTAACCAGTATGACGATGCCTCCATGCAGTCGCAAGATGCAGTTATAAAAGAGAGAAAGACAAAATATGGATATCAGGAAACCGAGGACCATGAGGCCCCCAAACGTGATGCTAAGTCAAAGTTATCCATGAGATCCTTGAGATCCTTCCATCAGTCCAGCAGAGGGTCCGGGTCAACAGTTTCTTCAACTGCCAGAGCCTGTACAAGGGCAAGGGCTACCCAAGAAAGTGAAAGTGGCTTTCCCTGAAGAAGAAGTCAGCGTAATGCTACAGAAAATTAGCCTTGATGCTAGTCGTCAAATTTTTTGACGCAAAAGGGCTGCTGCCACCACTGAGGGTGAAGCTGCAGCCTACGAAAAGAGGACAATGAAGTGGAGAGAGCCAATCAGGCCCAAACATTTTTGAAAAGCCCCTCAACCTAGTCGATATTATAGGTAGCTACATTCAGCAGCACTCAGAGTTGTTCCACAAAGAACCTCCATTGAAACAGATGTCAATGGAATCCCACAGATCACTCATGAATCTGAACGCCGAACCACCTACTTACGAAAGCCGAGAATGTGTGAGTTTGAGAGACACTGAGGTCAAGGAAGAAGAATCAAGCAAAAGGCGACAATCTAAGAATTATCGGCAGTCTACCAATACTGACCAATACTGAGATTTTGCACCTGAACCCCGCAAAGCCCTTGCTAAATACCGCATGCGCAGGAAACTTTTCATCTCTGGCCTTCTCGATCACCTGACCATTACCGGTCATGGAAAGCTTATTTTGTGAGTGTCACCCAGAACTTGAACTTGACAGCCAGAGAAGAATTAAAGTTGATGGTCAAATGGCTAGGAGAGGACTCAGCAGAACAAGCAAAGAGAATTTGTTCAGTGCACGTTTTCAATCCACCTGCAGGTCTCAACATGGTGTGGCAATGTCTTGAGGACTGTAATGGGACTCCAGAAGTCATATGAAAGGCACTGCTTGAAAGGATTGATGATTTTCCAAAACAAACCAACAAAGACAACACCAAGCTCAGAGAACAGGGTGACCTCCTTGAAATGGAATGTGCTGAAGCGAAAGGCTACCTACCAGGCCTTGCTTATTAAGATACAGCTTGTGGTGTACAGAGAGATGGATAACTCAGGGATCCAAATACAAAGAAGACCACGGGGTGAGATTTCCTCCTAGGGATGGGGATCGTGAATATTTATTGATATCGATACCTTTATCGATACTCCTTACTGATCCGAGTCTCTATTGATACCACTATCCATACTTTTCTATTATTTGGTGGAAAAGGGGACACGCCAATATGTTTTTAACAGAACTGGTATTGCTTTTATTGCTTAACAATAACAATGAGCCTTCAATAAACATGATTAATGTAATCATCGAAATGACAAAACTAACAATAAGAAAGAATATTTCAGCAGCACCAAATGAAAAATAAAATGTCATAATGTATATAAATTTTAAAAAAATAATATGCTGTGGCACACAAAAGGAAATAAAATATCAGCTCATAAATTAACAGGTCCTTCCTGAACTGTGAAGTGGGCCTTCAGTTTCATGAGTATCATGAGTTTTCTCACTAGATGCACACAGTGTAGAAGTGTACAGGACCTTTATGAACTCTTCTGCTTTGGTAAAGTCCTCATCTGTGATTCTATCCAGTTGGTCCCTCTCCATGGGCTTTCTTATACATGGATCCAACACTGTAGCTTGGTAGCGCCTCTGCCATTTTTCTCACCAAGACAACGTCTTACAAGCAAGAGGTACGAAGCAATGAAGCGCCTCTGCTTTGCTCAGGAAAACACTGGAGAAAAAGCCCAAAATGAAAAGCCAGTGCATAGAGTTCATGCAGAAATTGCTGGAGAATAGGGATGGGCAAAACTATTCTTTTCTGGGAATCAGTTCTTTCAATTCCGTTCACTATCACGATTTGTTTGTTTGATTAGTTTGTTTGATTCGTTCATTTGATTAGTTCGTTAAGTCAGATGTCTGTTACGCCATTTGGCAGGGAATCGTAAATTATGGAATAAATGTTAATCAACATGCATGTAGCCTACTACTTTCTAATGTTCTGCGAAATTATTAATTAATATTAAGCATATATGGATGTGCTTTATATATATATATATATATTATATATATATATATATATATATATATATATATATATATATATATATATATATATATATATATATATATATATATATATATATATATATATATATAAAGCACATCCATATTTTTTTCATAAATATCCTTAATACATAATGGGTTGCAGTAAAAATTAATGGCGTATTCCAAGTAGCGCTAATAAGCAGTGAAGCAAGTAAGCAGCACTATTGTGTGAATTCCCTACTAGATCAAACAAGACTCGGTAGGTAAAAACAATACTTTTTTAAAGCATGCCATGGCAACACGATTGCTACCTGCTGTAGTACTCTCTTTGGCTGAATCGATGAGAACGTTTTAGACTCAATCAATACAGGGTCGAGAGCGACCAAAGTTTTGGTCGCTTGTATATTTTATTTACACGATCACATTTTAGTTTTATGTTTAAAAGAAGGAAAAAAAAAAATCTGTTCTCTTGTTTTGGGAATCAGTTCTCGTCGTTCACCTTTGGGATTTGTTCGTTCTGACCGAATCGTTCACGACTGACCCATCACTACTGGACAATGACCAGGCGGAGCTTGCACCACCTCTGGAAGAGGGTAAAGAACTCTGGTACCTGCCAACATTCTGTGTTTACCGCTCGAAGAAGCCAGAACAAATAAAAGTGGTGTTTGATTCAAGCGCTGAATGTGAGGGAGTTACTCTGAATGACGTACTACTCAGTGGCCCAGAATTAAACCAAACCTTGTTGGAAATTCTTCAAAGTTTGCGCTCCAGCAAAGTTTATGAACCTGCCCAATTAATTGAACATGCTGTCAGTTATATTGTAGCCTAATTGATATTCTATGAACATTATCCCTTACATATTAGACATTGTGATAATATTATTCTTTTGATGCACTAGGGTGCATGCATTTTGGTTTTGTACTGAGACTGCAGTTGGCTGTTCAACAGAACTGTTTGGTATGCTAAATCAAAGATAAATTTTGCGTACCCCTAGATCAATTTTGCGTAACCCAGCGGCCCGCATGCGACCCTTTGGCTAGGCCCTTACTGCCCTTTGGCCCAAAATAAAGAAAAAAAGAAATGTAAATATATAGGATTAATTTTCCTTTGATTGTTGTAGGCAAAAAGTCAACCATACATTATCAATTTATAAAAAATATCTTGCTTGTATATGGCATGAAAAATGTTTTGAAATGTGCATCGCGAGACTTTCCTGGCGTCAATTTTCAATTTTCTAAAACCACCAACTATGGATCCAAAGAAGGCAAAATATATATAAGCAGAAAATAACATCATACATGATTATCTCATTATAGCAAGTTGTAACCCTGAGTTAATACTGTTTTTTGCTCATGCAGGCCCAAAGTGTTGCTGGGAATCAATGCAACAAGAATACATAGCACTGAACTGGACAGTCACAATTCAATTGTTTGAAATGTTTACCAGTTTTTATATTTTAAAGCAGGGTGAGGCTTATATTTTCTATAATGCAATGATATTAATTTCATTTGCACAAACATGGACTGAAACCGAAGAGCTACGCCTACTCAATTTCAACTTAAAAACTTGATAGATACAGTACCATAGTAAAACCTATTTTATTGCAATGCATGTATTCATTGCATAAACTCCAAGTGTTGTATATGCCTATACAGGCTATTTAATTGCTAAAGTAGATAAATAACCTATTACAACAAGTATACGGTCCCATACAGCTATCCACACCCCATTTCTAACCAAAAATGTCCCTTTGCAAAGAAAAGGTTGCCGACCCCTGCTCCAGATCGATCCACGTACCCCTAGGGGTAAGTGTACCCCACTTTGTCAATAGAGGCACCAAGACATACAGTGACACACAAAGACAGACACACAAACACACAAACTGATGATTAGTAGATGCCGTTTACTGTAAAACCCCGCAGCTCCTTGTGTGGGACCATACCAATGCCACATCAGTACCGCCACTAAAGCTGAACTTTCACTTGGGTATAATGTTGCAACAGCAGTCATACCTGGTGGCTGCACTAAATACATCCAAGCCCCTAATGTGATGTGGAATCAGCCCTTTAAGCAGAGTTTGCATGATGCCTCTGACCTATGGATGGCCGGGGACGCAGATAAAGAATGCACTGCCGGAGTTAACTTAAGAGCATCAGCCCGCCACCTGCTCATGGACTGGGTGGGCGCTGCCTGGGAAAAAATGGACAAGGAAATTATCCGCAAGTCCTTCAAACTTTGTGGACTGTCACTGAAAACAGATGGGAGTGAAGACGACTTCATCCTTTGCTTCAGAGAGGGACAGCCATGCGCCGCTGGTAGGGATGCGCTCGCACAGCTGTGGCAACAGGGAGAGGAGAACAACACCAAGAAGCGCAGGATGAGGCAGACGAGGTGGAGCTGCTTAATAATTAACTTCTTGTTTTTGATGATGACCATGATGGAGAGGAGGGTGTTGAGGGAGACACCCAACAGCTGTAGAAAAAAAATGCTAATTCATAGGAACCGTTAAGATTTTAATATTCTATTATTCAGGCAAGCTATTTTACCGGTAAATTCAGATTTTGTTTGTTAGTCTATTTGATCATTTACACCCATGCATATTTTGTGCTGAATTTAATTGTCTTTTCATATTCAATTTAGCTGGCTGAGGGTAGCCTCCTGCCTGTTCTGTGATTGTCCTTTAATGTTAACAGGACCAGTTGTTTTTTTATGATGATTTATTGTGTTTGAGAATAATTGCAATAAACTAAGTCTGTTAAGACTGACGCACAAAAAGTTTGAACGTTCATTGGGGACCAAAAAAACGCCTAAAGAGGCATTTTTAAGTTGGCTGTTTTTGCCGATTCTACCAAAATGCTTTACAGTTTGCTTTAGCTTTCTGCTAAATCTTAAATACATTGCACTTTCTAAAAAGCTTTTTTAACTTTGCCTTTATTTTCTAATTTAACACTAAAATGCCTTTTTAATTTTCTATTTTAATAATTTCTTTGCATATGTTTTCTTTTACTTATCTATTATTTTATTTTATTGTATAACAATGTTTATATGTGAGGCCCTTTGAGTCTGCCTTGTGTATGAAAAGTGCTAGGTCTATATAAATAAAGTTGCCTTGCCTTGCCCTGCCTACGCTTCAAGTTCTAGCCTCCTTCTGCCGAGGACTTGCGATGGAAATGGAAAATTAGCGTTTAGTTTAGCATTCATCAATCACTGTGTGATTGAGTGAATATTGCAAAATGTTGACGTCTGCTAGAGCTGCCGCCCCCGCGATCCAACCCTGGTTAAGCCGTTGAAGATGAGTGAAATTTGGGGTAATTTGAGAATGCAATGAGATGATTTAGATAATTTTAGAAATTTTGCCAAGAATCACACTGTACAACCAAATCTATTCTGACAGACATTATGGGTCCAAATGTCAGAAATGTTCAGCATATGAAATAAGGCATATAGGCCTACACCAAGTTTCAGAATTTCTTTTGAATCGGAAGCCATGAAGAGTGTTTAACTAAGACCAGAATTTATAGCGCCCCCTATGGTGATTTGGGCACCAAGCTTTTTGGAGACCTAAGGTACTGATAATCATGCATGACTGAGAAATTTGATTATTTTTTTGGGCTGATCTATAAGCGTTTAAATTAAAAATAATAATATCTAGTACAAATACAATAGATATCCAGATACACTGTGAATATATATTTAAGTACTAGTGCTGACGTAAATGAATGTGTAGCGAAGTATTTTTGATATATTTATATATTCCTTGCTATCCTTTTTTAACACGAGCAGAATCATATGCATAAATAGGGCTTGTACATCGTACAAAGTACAACTCTACAATAGTTAAGAGAACCATTCATGTTTTATTCAAGCGGTAGTCATTAATAATTGTTAATCATTTTTTGGAATAGTCTTTCGAAATATTATGCCAACATTAATGGTAAGGTAGTGTGAGGCAAGGTTGAAAACATTAATATTTAGCAAGTGTCATACATTTTAAAGTGACAGGCAATAAGATCTAACGCCCCCCACCCCCCCAAAAAAAAACGATCACATATTATAGAAAGACATATCCAACACCCCCATCCAAGGCACACCCACCACTTTTGGCATTTGAATGACAAAATGTCAAAATGTCAAAAGTGATATACATTTATCTCAAAGAAAGCTAATAAACTCATAATGGAAAAGACTAGGATCGTAGGATCGTAGGATCGTAGAGTGTGGTTTGATATCTGATAGCTTATTGCTCAGTTGTTGGCAAAGGCTGATACTGAACAGCAGCCTTCCTGAATTTGTGAATCATCACTCCACAGATCATGGCAGTTGCTGCTAGAAGGCATCCAGTGATGAAGGCCAGGTTCAGATTCAGACCGGTTACTAGAGTAAATAAATACAAGATATTTCAAGAAGTCATATGTACTTGTTTTAAAAGTGATATTGTTGTTTGCAATGTATTGCGAAAAATGAAGGGTTTCAACATTACCTCTGCTCTCACTTGCTGGTGTGCTTCGCAAACGCAAAGGACCCTGGGAAATGAAGTGGACTCCTGTTTCAATAACAGCCTCTCTCTTTCTTCGATGATGCTGCTGGTTCGATGGCACACATCCCTTGGCGCACCTGGTGTTGTTGTTCCCAGCCTCACATAGAATGACTGAACAGCTGACGTACACCTGTACATAATGAGATATCCCGTCAATACATTGCCACGCTTTAGCTGTTCTTCTGCAGTTTTATCTACTTTGTTAAATTAATTTGGTTTTACCTGGTCATGTATTCCTATGAATTTGAAGGCATCAATTGAAATCCGAAACTGTTTTTTATGACTTGGGGAATAGATGACAACTGTGGGGTCCATTGTGCACCTAGTTGAAATCGATCAACATAAAAAGAGATTGAAGTAAATATCGCCCTTTACATCAAGAACATATACAACATAGTTAGTTGTTTTTAGTTGTTTTTTAGCTAAACAAACAAAGTAAGGAGGACAAATATGTAGGAAAGTAGTTTACCCATTCTCTATGATGGGGTAGTTTGGCCGGTAATTTGGGTTATCGTAAGGTGAAGCTCTGCAGGACTCCACGAACAGCACAGTGTTATTGACTGAAGACGTGGCTTGTATTTGCATGTAAATCTTCTCTCCAACTTCATAATCCAGTGGGTATAAACTGGGACTGACCATTGTGCCAAAAAGATGGTCTGGGTAGAATTCAAAGCTATAGGTGAACATCCCAAAGCCCCGCTCTATTAATGTAAAGTTGTCCCTGTGTATTGTGAACCCCAGGGTTACATTTCCACGCTTTGGGTACTGGCAGGAAAACCCAATTTCCAACAGATGTTTCCTGGTTATGATGTCTCTGACATCGTCAAAGGTGGTGATCTCATTCTTGAAGATGAGATTATCATTATCCTCCTGCAGATCAAGGACACTTACATAATGTCATAGTAGCATAAACAAAATCACAGATGGTAACCATATCAGCATATCTTGGGATATCAATAAATTCATTTTGCAACATTTTATACCATACCCAGTGCAAATTCTAGTGTTGAGATCCCAAAATGAGAGGTTTCAGTTTCGGATATCGTCTAGAGACAGACATCTCGAGTCTATTTAGAGTACGGTAAGATTTATATTCCATGTGAATCTCATGCCCCTGTCACACCTTGACGATTTTGAAAAACTTATGCTGACGTATGAACAATCCGGCGAACACGCTGGAATACGTCAAATAAGTTACGGGTATGTTTTGAATACGTTTAAGCTGGACGCTGGAGCATCGTGGTATACGCTGGCATAAGTCGTAGTACTGGCAAGCTTTCTGACAACCGCACAACCCAACACAGATTATACCTTACATAATATCTGCATTACCTCAATCATAGTACCACATGCATTTAGAGGGATGATACCAATGACATGAGTGCCATTGGAGTGTAGACTGCAGGCTGTGCTGCTGGAATCAATCAGCTGCAGGTGATCTTCATTGAGCCCCTTGAATGAGGCTTTATCCAACTCTACAGTCATGGAGGTTTCATTGCAGATCACGTGGGCTTTGACTGGTGGGGAGAATTGAGTTTGTTGATTTGTTCATGATTACAAACATACTCAATAGAGAATTACTGCTATTGAAAGCGTTTTCAATCCCTCCACAAATTTAAAATTGCAAACCGTTTAGATCCTGATTAAGAGTTATTTTTTCTTGGTCTAAACAGGTAGATTATATATAAATATATATACATATTATGTACAGAGAGGCCGTCTTAAAGTGTAATTCCGACGAAAATTGAACCCAGGGTCTTTGTTTTGACTAGTAAACCCATCCCTCCAGATACCATTTCTTTGAGAAAGCAACAAAAAAAATTATCTATAGGGATATAGTCTCATACCGTCAATATACATTTTGAGAATAAACATATAACGAGAACTATATCGGTACAACAAGAAAGGATGTCATTATAACGCCAAGAAAATTAGGCTGCATGGTCTACTTATATGAGCATTTCTCACACTTTTTCGTGCCACGCAGAACGAAATATTAAGCCATGCATTTTGAATGGGAGCGTTTCTCAGACTTTTTTCTAGCTACACAGAACGACATTTAAAACAATGCATTTAAATCGGGAGATTTTTTTGGACTTCAGAAGTGGGGGAAGGCTGTGTGCAGTCCCCCCTCTGGTTATGGATAGGCGAAAACAACAATCCAATTTTTCTGATTTTTGCAGCAGATATCCGCAAAACCTAAAACTAATCACGACCCTTCAACCCAGTCTTACAAAAAAATGTAGTCCAACTACCTTGGTCCACAGCGGAAAACATGGCCTTTTTTTGGCCTATTCATATCAATGGGCCTGCGTCCACGTCATGTGGCTGTCGGGGTTGTTTGCTATAGGGGTTTTTATGTATGCTGTTATCGCTGCAAACCTAGCATGGATGATAGTTGACCTACTCAACATTATATGCAATCGCTGAATGAAGATTATGACAATAAAAGGCACATTTATAACTAGAACTGTTATCAAAACACATTTGGAAAAACGCAGAATGTTAATATTGCATTTTCCGTGCCATCCATGTTTGGTTTTCAGCGATAGCAGCGTTCATTGCAACCACCATAGGTAGCAACCAATCTTGACAGTCACGTGAAGTGGACGCAGGCCCATTGAAATGACATGTTTAGACTAGAGCAGTTATTGCAAAATTACTATGTTTTCCGCTGTTGAGTAGTTATAGTACGTTCTGCTGTAAGTCTGGTTTGAGGGGACGTGGTTAGTTTCAGTTTTTGAGGAAGTCTGCTGCAAAAATCAGGAAAATCTGATTGTTGTTTCAACTATCCATAACAAGAGGGTGCACTGTGCCTTGATTTAAATGTCGTTCTGTGTAGCAAGAAAAACTCAGAGAAATGCTCCCATTCAAATTATAGGGGTTAAAATTTCGTTCTGTGAATCAGAGACAATCGTGCTCTTGGACACGATAGATTAATTTCCGCATGAAATCGTGTGATATCTGATTGGTGTAAACAGACGAAGATGGTTGTGAGGGTGTTTGTCCCTGTGTGTCAACTAATTTGTTTCTAAATCAAGATACAAAGATTAAAAAACAGTAGGCTATCTACATATTTATCTTGTGTAAACAGGGGCAAAACCTACACATTGCGTTATTTTTTCAGCTGCATACATTTCTTCAACAACACAACTGTCAATTAAATGTAGTGTAACAAAACGACAAAGTTTGCTTTGTAACTGATTCGAAAGTATTAAAAATGTCAATACTCACCATGTTCAACATTCAGCACAACACATCGCATTTCAGACTGGTACTTCTGATTCCTGAAATGGATTTTAGGCAGCAAGTGGTCACTTTTATGGTAGATATTGGAACGGGAGAGACAGTTTTGTCTCATTTGAATACAGTATATTCAAATGAAAGTATTGTAGTTGGATGCATAAATTAAAGAAACCTACGAAAGAGATGCTTCAGCAATAAAGCAAATTGGAACATGGTCTCTGAGGTTGTCTTGAGTAGGGGTCCATCGAATGTAAAACTCTCCCTGTGCGATTCTATGTTTGGTGGTATTCAGGGGTCCACTGAAGATGATGTCCCCTACTCTGTAATAAAACAAAAGGAATTATTATTTCGAACATCAATTTGTCGATTATTAGCTGATTTAGATGTAAAATTGTGTCAGCGGATAAATGTCCTTACATTGAATGTGAAGCTTGGGCTTTGATCTTCATTTCAAATTCTTCATTGACTTGAGCATTCAGATGGTCTCCATGACTTGGTGTTGGGTAAACAAACCTAGGCAGGTACTCTCCTTCAGTGCAGGACGGAGCAGGCGAATCCACTACAGTTTAAGTAGAAATCTTTTAGCCTACAAAGGCCTGCAATATCTTGTACAACTTTAGAGCATGTACAAATAATACAGTAAGCATTAAGTAACAGTTAAGTATTGTTTTTTATCATCATCAATATTCCTCCAACTGCCTAAACCCACTCAATTTCTTACCAAGAAGGGAAAATTGCAGAGGAAGTTTACTGAGGGGAACAGGATACTGTCTGGTTGTGGTCTGAAAGGGAGCATTTTTGCTGGTAGAATATGTTGTTGTTGTTGTTGTTTGGGTGGTTGGTGTGGTGGTGGTGGTGGGGGTGAAAGGTAGAGCTTGAGTTGGCATCCACCACCAAGGGCGGGTAGAGCCAGTGGGTGAACTTGTTGCCGTGGTGGGTGAGGCTGGAGCTTGCAACCACCACCAAGGGTTGGTGTTGCTGTTGGGTGGAGCTTGAGTTGGCGTCCACCAAGGGTTTGTAGGGGGGCTGGGGGAACTTGTGGCGGTGAGTGAACTTGTGGTGGCATATCCGGCAGGTGTAGTGGTCCACCACCTAGGGAAAACGGCAGTTGTGCCATATACTGCACGTTTGAGTCGTGCTGCAGTCAGGGGAGACCTTGTGGTTTGAGTTCCATTTGTGGAGGTCAAGGTGATGGTGCTTCTTGGAAAGTCTTCTACTATCAACTCAAACCCATATATCCCAGTGTATTCAGTGAATCCGTATTGTAGGACGCAAGTGCCCTGACAATATGAATTGGATAGATTAGGGAAGAAAACTAAAAACAAATTCAATCAGTTCACATGGTGTTGAGGAAGATATGTTTTTACAAACCTCATCCAGGTAGAAACCCTTCGGTTGTATGCATGTTGAGCATTCTATGTGGGGGATGGTTCCATATCTGCATATGACTTGATCCCCATCAGGGTCTACTGTCATGAGGTGGTATGATCTTGGGCAGTTTGAAGGAACTCTAAAAAGTACAGCATTTACAATTAACAGCTATAGGAATAATAATAATAATAATAATAATAATGGTTATTGTTCTTCTTACTTACTTTTTTAGCATATGGTTGAAATGGTGTATTCTACCCCGACTTCACTAACTGAGCCAATCGATCTCATCTGCTTTCATTGATCTTTTGCTTACTCAGTCAAATGCTAACTGGAAATGGACTGTATTTTCTTATAAACGTAATTGAAACGTATCATTTACCTTGATTAATACAGAGTTCATAAGATTGATATGTGATCGCCCACAGCTCAGGATTTGGTAAAGACGTACCTCAGAAAAGGTAGGATAGCATTATTTGGAGAGCTGTTTAACTGCCAGGAATCAGATCTTCGCTTCAAGTCCACATGTGTGAATAGTCTCCAGGGCCCCATGTTATTCACATTGTAAATCCAACAGCAGCTAGCTTTCCTAGTGTATAGAAACAAAGTTGTAGGTAAATAGCAGAACTCTTGAACTACTAGCGACAGATTTGAATTTCTACATCACATAATGAATTAAGGTTAATTTAGATTAAATTATTCCTACAAAATCTAAATATATTTCATAAGCAATAAAAATTATTACGAAAGAAAACCACCTCATTACGAAGAGCTCGTCACTGGGGAAATATCTTGACTCCACTATTTCTGTTTCGCACCAACCATTTGTATAGGGTGCTGAATTAGTGCTAGAGTCGATAACACCATTCTGTGATGCAAATCTTTTGCCACAGTTACCGCTCCAACATTTCCAATCGAAGTAATTAAAGCAGTTACTGTAGGTTTGTCTGAAATGAAGATCCACCTGTGAAGCACACTTCAGTGTTAAGTATTTTTTTAACTTAGCCTGGTTCTATATATATTTATATATATACGTATATATTCAATATATATTGTTTTTGCATTCATGAAAAAGCCTGAACACATCTTACAATCACTTAAGGAGCCAGAAAACAATGATAATACATAGACATCAACATCAAAAGCACAATACAGAAACCAACACAAGGGTAAATCACATTAACCACACACATATTCATTAAAATCATTGAATAGATGAAATGACAGATGCAGAATATGTCAAATAAGGTTACGGATGTTTTTCAAGTAAACTATTTTGTCCAAGGTCTTCAAAGTCCTGGGATGATGCAACTCATACATTGTATATCATTCAAAGAAATCCTTGAAATCCTTCTCTATACTAAAACAGTTGGCTTACGCGTCTTACAGTTCATTTAATTGCGCTAACAAAAAGGCAAATGTAGCGATGGAAGTGACGTCATCAATTCTTGGTCACCACTATTTATTGGTTATATGATATATGTGTTAAATTACTTCAGCCCAGAATATTATTTTTATTTATTTATTATTATTTATAGTATCCATGGAAGTATCCATTTATATATTATCCATGGCAACCGATATGACAAGTTGGGTATTGTATTTTAATTTTTGGTTAATATATATCATGTAATGTATGCTCTAATGCAGCGGTTCTCAATATTTTTATACCACGGCCCACTCAGAAAATATTTGTCTCCCCAAGTACCACAATTATGACCGATGTTATAAAATATAACAAAGTACAGTAGCGTAGGCCTGTGGCCCAATTCAGCTATGCACAGCTCACACAGGAGGCATAATTAAAAATTGTAGACCAACAACCTTTTTTGAAAAAGCCTAATTATTGTTATAAAAGGAGAAGACGTATGAGAAGGCTGTAAGACGTCGTTCAACATGTGATGGTTTCATGGATTAATTTCTAGGAACATCAGCACATACCAACACATACCACCTGTTTTTTACCGTTCTGTTCAAAATATTCTCCTCCTGTCTGCACTTCACTACCAAATAGTCTCCGCTTGGAGCCACGATCGCAGTGTTTTTGAACCATTCATAATCGCATCATTTAGATCTTGCCGTCAATTTAGCTTGTAATCGTGGATTTCTACAAAACAGGCTAATATTGGAACAAAAATATTACAGGAAAGGGAAACATATTTAAACCCCATTTTAGGGGGGGATTGCACTGTGTTGGGATAGGGCATCAGTTTTAGAGCCACTTGCTCTAATGTATGCTCTATGTATCGTCTTTAACTGTATACATTTGATCATTATTATTCATTTAAATCATATTTTATGATGGATTTGAGCTGCCGGAAAGTGAAAAAAATCAGTCAATGTATTCAGTCTGTTCTTTTTGGCAGAAGGCATAATCTCTCCCTCCCTACTTCACCTAGATGCTTTATGTTTTGCTCTATCCTTGACTACACTGATGTGGTCTGATCCTGTGATAGACTGTCATTATTGTGTTAACTAACTATTTAGTGACTGATTTGGAAATCATACCATAGTATACAGGCCCTATGAAAAGCAACTGATAAATTATATACAGTGCATGAGTCTGGTAAACCCAATTGTCCTCTCCCTCTCTGAGTGAGTGAATTTTTGGGATTAATCCTAGAAACACCATTATTTTATTATTTTATTACTATTATTTTAGACCAAATAGTTGACTATTAGTTAAACTAATGTATACATACAAAAAATGATATAAAAATATGAAATATAATTTCTTCCAATAAATGATTAGGTTGCTTGAGCGTTTTTACCTGAAGTGGCCCATCCAGGTTTCTTCCTTTGGGAACAAATGTCATAGTGCCTCCATAATAGTGCGATGCAGATGAAGCAGAGATCAGCAGGAGCAGCTGGACTGAGAACACGAAGTTGGAAGCCATGGTACTTCTTAGTCTCACCAACTCTCCTCCTTGGATTTGCTCTTATACTTACAGAATCAGTTGATATATGCCCCCACGGGCCCCACCCACCACATACCCTAAAATACTAATCTTATATTTGGGAAGTCTGGTTGAATTCCACATCAATGGTTGAACAAGTTTTTCAGTTTAGTTACAATAAAACAATTGTGTGATGCATTGTTAAAGCAAGGCGGTCCAATGACCCAGCTCTCACGCTTTTGGTTCTGGTTTCTTTGTTATTAGGCTCTTAAGTATTTTAAGCTCTGGTTTGATTACACATCATGGTAACCTTTGTGGTTGTTGTGTGTTAGTTTACACCATGGGAACCGTTTTTGACCAGGACAATTTATGTTTTATTTTATTAATTTAGGTTGAAAGAATCAAGCAGATTTATTCTTATTCTTCTACATGTCAATAGAAGAAATCAATAAATTCAAGATATAAGGATTGATTAACATATTGCCTGTTACCATCTAGACTTATATAAGCCCACACCAGATATGACCTGGAATTAACTATTGGACAGGTTAATCAACGAAACAAACTAAATACATTCAAATTATTAGATCAATATTTACATAAATAAAAAATGAACAAAAATTCTATAAACAAACTGACGCATGCACAATTTAAAAGATAAGGTTCTTTTATTTGTAGGATTTGATTTAATTGAGCATTAGTGAAGTCAAAATCAATCAGCACTGACAAATATTTTCAGGGGGGTTTTTTATTCACAAGCTAGCTCCCGTTTAAAAACCTAACTCTTTTCCCAAGCCTATGACCTCCCCTACCCATAACCACCCTTATCCCTATTTTTATTTAGAAGTTTATTGATCAGGGACAAATACATTGTACATTGTTTCATACAAAATATAAAATAGATGCCATGCATCCAGGTTTCTAGTCAAGACTAATTTGCAACCCCTGCCCCTGGTTAGGCCTTTACTAAAAGTTACACATCAATAAAAATACAGAAGACATAATATACAGGAGACATGAAGACAAAAACAAGGACAATGATTAATGTGTGTGCGTGCACGCGTGCCCATGTGCGTGCGTGTCAATGTTCACAGGGTTTATTCAGTTTCAACCATTGTTTTACTTATGTGTTAAAAACCTTGAGCTCTGTCAATGTTTTGATTTTTGATGGTAGTGTATTCCACAGTTTAGTGCCTATTGCTACAGACGATGATTGTCCAAATGTGGTTTTGCGCTTCGCTGTTCTACAATTTCCGCTCGTTGCACCCCTAGTTCTAATTCTGCTGTTCAGTTTGTTTATCAATTGGCAGAGTATTTCTGGAGCAAGGTTATTCACACACTTGAAAATTAGTTTTAAAAATGAAAAGTTTACAAAGCTGTCAAATCTCAGTAAGTTGTGTTTCTTTAAAATTTGGCAATGATGCCATCTAGTAGGTTTTGTGATCCATTATTTTAAGTGCATGTTTGTATAATGATTTTATTGGTGTCATTGTTGTTTGGTTGGCTTGACCCCAAACGGTTAGACAATATGACAAATGGGAAAATATCATGGCATGCATAAATTGTTGTGCTGCCTTAAGAGGTATATATTTTCTTATAAGGCAAAAGCAATTTAAGGGTCTTGACAGTCTTGCATAGCAAATTAAGCTGAGAATCTAAAATAACACCTTCAAATTTGAACTCATGCACTTGATCTATCTCTATCTCATCAATCTTTACTCTGGATTTTCATTGGCTTTTCTTTTAATTGAAAAGCACATTGACACTGTCTTTTTATAATTTAAACTCAAATGATTGTTTCTGAGCCACTATGTACTATCACAATCCACCTTGTTTCTGTTCTCTGTTGTGCTGCGTCCGCTTGTCCCCCCTGAGTGTCATCACCCTCTTTGTGTTTATGTCTCTGTCACTGTCAAGTGTCTTTGGGTCACTGAAAATCCCTATAGAAAATGAATGAATTATTATTATTATTATTATTATACGCATGCAGCTGTGAACTCATGTATTGGAATTTATTGTATGATGTGTACTTTTAGGATTATGAAGACCATCATATCACTAGCCTGGCACCGCCCACCTACCTACTTCCGCTCAATTATCATTTAACTTCAGGTCTGCTTCATATGCTTGGGAAGCCAGATTTTTGGCGGTCCAATTAGCGAACAGAGGGAGTGGCTGAGAACGATGACGTCGAGGTCACGCGCCAGTTTCAGTTGTAGTCAAAGGAAAGACAATGGAGAAGGATACGAGAGAAGCAATTCGGTCTGTTGTGGGATCGCTGCCGAATATCGATCAATTAAAGCCGGAGCAAGAACAAGCTTTGCTGAGTTTTGTTGGTGGCCATGATGTTGTGGCGCTTCTCCCCAACGGGTTTGGGAAAAGTTTGATTTTCCACCTGGCTCCGTTAGTGGTGAAGGCAGAGGGTAAAGGAGCCGGTCCCGTCGCATGACATACGTCACGACCAAACGCTATGCGATTGGTTATGGCAGATCCAGAGTGGCACTGGGCAGATCCAATCATTTTAAAACTTCAACAGACACCCGCCTCCAAGTGAGTGAACGTTTGTCAATGGGCTCTATGCACAACTCCACTACTTCCTGGACTTAATGCTGCTCCTTTATTTCCTGTCGTACATTATTGGACAAACTGATTAATCCAGGTGTGTCTGAGTAGTCACAATGGTCAGGAAGTCCAGGAAGTAGTGGAGCTGTGCAAAGAGCCCATTGGGCAGTTTCAGTTTTCAGTTTCTTCTGTACAAATGAAATGAAGTACAATGGTCTGGTAGGACCAGGCTATCATAACACCATGATGACTCTGAAAAGCAGTACCAACATTAAGTATTTTTTAACCATGCAGCAAACAAAGGCAACCGTCTGACTATCATTTAGGGTGCCACTCAATGACATGCAAATGCAAGTAAGTGGTGTGAAATACCGACGCGGAGCCGGAGCCCGCGCAGGGGCCAGTCAGCACGTCCACTCGGAGGTCGTCGAGGAGAGCGGCAATCCCACTTCTGACACCAAGTATGTGGTGGGAACTGGCACCACGCCAATAATTTCTGTTTATACAGTTTAAGAATAAAGAGTAATCCGAACAATTAATCTAATTTTGTTTAATTAATAAACATATAATAACATAAAACAAACATACCACAAAGATACAATAATCCGATACCGAGGCCTCTGTTATCTATCTAGCTCCTCAAGGAGAAGAAAGCAAGGACTTCTTCTACAGCGGCAGACAGGCCTCAGGATCCTGAGAACAGCTCTGTTCCCTAAACTATAGTATTGGTTAACCAGATGGTAGGCAACAATTGATCAAACTCCTCGTGTGTATCAGAGGGAGAAGTAGTATCAGTTGGAGCCTTTGACCCTTGACCAGTGTGAAAATATGGTTTTCCCAGCCTTAACCAAGCCTTGATTAATATAATTGTCTGCTTTGCTGCATTGGGAGGCACTAGCCTTTCAGAGAAGGGAGTATGGCTTTCCTGCTGAAAGAGAGAAGGGGAAAATGTCTGACACAAGGGGTCTGGTGCAATCTTACCATCACAAGAGACAAAATGACAAAAACTTTGAATAAAATAATCAAAGGTTTAATAATTTGTTACTTTCAAAGTAGCATGGTCGGACGGTCAGAGTGAGAGTGGAGGTGGATCGGAGGGCTCGGGAGGAGCGATGGGGGATGAGGAGGTCAGACAGGTAGGGCGGGGCCAGGTGATGGAGAGCTTGAAAGTCAGGAGGTGGATTTTGAAATTGATACGTTGTTTGATGGGGAGCCAGTGGAGAGTGAAGAGAACGGGAGTGAGTGTTCACGAGACCGGGTGTGAGTGAGAAGGTGCGCAGCAGAGTTTTGGACCATTTGGATTCTATGGAGAGAATGAGAGGTGATGCCAGTGAGGAGGGAGTTGCAGTAGTCTAGACGGGACGGTGGGATAAAGGGATTCAGCAGCAGAGGGGGACAGGCAATGTCTGATTTTGGTGGTGTTGAGGTGGAAGTAGGAGGTCTTGACAATGGAGCCGACATGGGGATCAAAGGAGAGGGTGGGGTACAGGATAACGCCAAGATTGCAGGCCAGGGGGGAGGGAGTGATGGTCGAGGTGTCGATGGTGAGTGAGATGGGTCCAGTTTTTTTAGAGTGGATTTGGTGCCTATGAGGAGAAACTCTGTTTTCTCACTATTGAGATTGAGGGAGTTGTGGATCAGCCATGTTTTTATTGTAGAGATGCAGGTTTTGAGTTGGCTGAGGGGAGGATTTTGGGTGGGTTTGGTGGTGATATAGATCTGGGTGTCGTCAGCGTAGCAGTGGAAGTCCAGGTTGAGGTTGCGGATGATGTGACCAAGGGGGAAGAGGTAGCAGATGAAAAGAAGGGGACTGAGACCTGAGGGCCCCCCTGCGTGACAGGAGAGAGGGTGGATGTGTGGCCAGAGAGGGAGACGAACTGTTGCCTGTCGGTGAGGTAGGAGCCGAGCCAGTCGCGTGCAGTGCCCTCAACACCCTGTTGGCGCAGCCTTTTAAGGAGGATGGAATGGTTGGTCAAGTAACAGCAGATTGTTGAGTGCACCGAAGTTTGCAGAGGTGAGGAGATCGTTTGTGACTTTGACCAGGGCAGTTTCGGTGCTGTGAAGTGGGGGAAAGCCAGACTGAAGGGGTTCATAGAGGGTGTTTGACTGGAGGTGGGTGTGGAGTTGGGCGGCGACAATGCTTTCCAGAATTTTGGAGAGGAACGGCAGGTTTGAGATGGGGCGGTAGTTGGAGAGGTCGGCAGGATCAAGGGTGGGCTTTTTGAGGATGGGGGTGATGGAGGCAAGCTTGTAGACAGAGGGAACATGACCAAGGGATGGAGACTGATTGAAGAGGGTGGTGAGGTGGGGGATGAGGACAGGGAGGCAAGCCTTGGTTAGAGTCGTTGGGAGGGGGTCTAGACAGCAGGTGGTTGTCTTGGACGCCGTGATGATGTCAAAGATGGGGGGGAGTCAACAGGGGAGAAGGCAGTGAGAGAAGGGGAGGGCGGGTTGTCAGGGAGTGGGAAGGGAATAGGAATGGTGGGGGTGGAGGGGTTACTGAGGGCAGCAGTCAGGGAGCTGTTTATTTGGGAGATTTTATTGTTAAAGGCGAGGTGGAAAGAGTTACAGAGGTCAGGTGAGGAGGGTGGATTGATGTCCGGCGGCAGGAGCAGTTTGTTGCCGGTGGAGAACAGGATGCAGGGGTTCTGGTTGGTGCTATTGATGAGGGTAGAGAAGTGGGCGGATTTAGCAGCTTGGAGAGAGTCGTGGTAGGAGGAGATGTGAAGTTTGTAGGTTTCGGCGTGAACGATGAGGCGGGTTGGTATACAAAGTCAGAGCGTGGGAAGGGGATAGGATGGGGGTTAGATACGGGTAGGGAGGCGGAGCAGACTATGTCAAGGATACGGCCTTTGGTATGGGTGGGGAAGTCAATGTGTTGGGTAAGGTGGAAACAGTCAAGAAGGGAGAGGAAGTCAGATGTCAGTGGGGCGTTGGGCTGGTCATTGTGTATGTTGAAGTCACCAGTAATTAGCAGGTGGGAAGAGAGAGAAGACACAATAGTGAGGAGTTCAGAGAGAAAAGATGGGTGAGGCTTCAGGGGACGGTAAATTAAAACAGTAGTGATAGAATTGGGGGGGGAGAAGGCAAGGTGTTCGAAGGATGAGATAGATGGCAGTTTGAGGTTCAGTTCAGTGATGGACAGGGATTGTTTATGGAGAACGGCAACGCCTCCCCCTCGGCCGGAGAGGCAGGGTTTGGCAATGTAACTGTAGTTGGAAGGGGTGGCTTGATTGAGGGCATAGAAATCCAGGGGCTGTTGCCATGTTTCACAGAGGAGGAGCAGATCGATGCTATTGTCCAGAAGCAGTTCAGTTATAATGGGTGATTTATTGGAGAGGGAGCGACAGTTCAGCATTCCGAGGGAGATGGAAGAGGGGAGCAGGGGAGGGGGAAAGGAGGTTGTTCAGGTTGGCAATACAGGTTGACAGGGGGGCGAGAGTTAGTCCAGAGTAAGGGGATAGGTGAGCCATGGGGGAGGTGTTGGTTGCGAGAGGGCCAGAACCTTGATGGATGTAGCGGCATCGGCGAAGGATCCCGGCTTTGCTAGCGGCAGTGGCAGCAGCAGCAGGGAGACGATGGTTGTTGTTGAGGCGGTGAAGGTCAGCGGGAGTGTAGGCGAGTGGGCGAGAATTTGGTCGAGTAGAGGGGAGGGTCCAAAGAGTCTAGAGTAGCAGGAATTGGTAATCCAAGGTGGAGGTGACAGCAGATGAAAGAAGTTGCGGTAGTGTATTGTCAATGGCTAGTAGCTGATTAGCTAGAAGCTGGTAGGCAGTGAGTAGTGTGGATGCAGCAGTGTACAGAAAATGTTTTTTCATTGTGATTATTTACAACAGTTAGCTGAACCTTATATGGTCCAGTCCTTCCACTCCCTGTTTTCCAGGTTAAACAGAGTAATCAACTACATTTGTCCCAGTGTTTGATATGAAATTAAGCAAAAAAGACGCTCTCTTTTTACGGTAACGCAGTCATTGGCGACGCCTTTCTTCTTCATGGTTTCTTCTATTTGTCTCTAACTCAAGCTCCAATCTTTCATCGATTGATGCGCATGTTGTGTAAGCAACGGAATATATGACGCATCGCTGCAGCAACATTTAAGATGATCGGGATGAGTTCTGCCTGTTCTGCCTTCATGCTGTCTGTGGGAACCCCTGATATACAAATACGGCGAAAAGGCGAAGGACATGTGTGAAAACGGTTACAGTTAGAAAAATATTGTATCGATTTGATGTGGGCCAAAACATAAGAATACATTTTTAAGTAAAAATGGCCAGCTACAGAGCTGCCCCATTGGCGCAGCCAATGACGCCACAACATTTACATTGTACTGCACAAATATCAACAGGGAAAGACGTAGAGTATGAGGAAAAGTGGTTTGAAAGAGAAGAGGAGCAGAGACAGGTAGAAAAGTTTAAGGTTAAAGAAATGTACAGGACAGGACCCAAATGTGCGGCAGTGGTGGAATTCATTAAGGCACAAATGCTAAAATCAAACTCCAAAAGAGTAAACAGATTTGTTCTGTTTCCAGACTTGAGCACCCTTCTCCATTTGATGTACCCTACTCATTCCCACATGTGTCCCTAATGAAAGGGTAAAAGCATCAGTGGAGGGATTTGGGCCCCTGGGTGGAAGCGTGTGGGCTGTACTAAAGTAGATGGTGTTTGGCGCGCTCCCGGTGATAAGCCATCCTTGCCTGGCTTTTCCCCTATTATGCTAAGTTGACACATGTGAGAGACCATGTGGGGCGCTCCCACTACAACAACATTGTTTTACCAAAATAAACCAGTGTAAATTGTTACTCAAAAAAAATTGTTCAAGGTGCGTAGTATGTGCTTAGTGTAACATAGGTCGGGGTGCACAGACAGTACAAGCAGCCTGCTTGGCTTTAGCGCTTAGAATTAGTGCTTAGCACTGTGTTTATTCAAATTTGCGCTGTGATTAGCTACCATGTACACCAAGTTTTTACATGGGGTGGTAAAAGGGTGACAAAAGGTTTTGGCAGGGGACAACAGTTTGTGAGAAGAATCCCAAGACATAAATGGCTTTTAAAAAACAAGAAAACGAAAATACACACATACCTTTAAAGTAACTATTTATTGTAACATTAACATCATGCCATAACACAAACACACTGTCCAAGCGTTCTTAATGCAAAACAGGAACAAAGCCAGGGTTCAGACAAAACCAAACTGTTAATCTCTTAAAAGTAGAAGAAGCCTATTAATAGCAACATCCAAATATGAATAGAATTATAAAACGCCAAACAATAAAGTGAAGTAAAAGAAGGCTACCTTAAATTTGTTTTTAATTACAATAAAAGTACATATGACAATTGAATCAGCCATCTATCTCAAGAGAGAGTTTAATGTGCTTTTGATTTTCATTTACTTGATTACTAGAATTGATTAACTTTCTTTTTTACCCGCTCCATACAATCAAGGCATTAACATTTGTGTCTGATTTGGCATGATCACTGAATCACTGTCTTTGGAAGTGGCCTTCTTCCAATTAGAAGAGCCATTATCTGTTGTGAATAAGCTGGTTTTTGATGCAAAAAGTCTGCATGCAAAGCAGTATGCTCAATCACTTATTTCTTAATCTCCTTCTGTGGCCTTCTCCTGCTCTGAGCATCCTGTTCTCTCCAGTATTGGCCAACTGACTTTCCCTTTCCCATTTCCCTCCTTCTCTAACTCCTTTGCACTTTTCTGAAATTTCTTCTGAAATTGGCAATATCCGCATTTTTAGCTTTCTTTTTCATTTTGTATGTTGCTTGTCACTGTCCAGCTATTCTGGCTGGCAAGAGTCAAGATTTAAAAAGCTCTAGTTAAAATCACTACATTAAAACACACTGTAGGACCATTTACTACTTAATCACATTGAATTTTTTATTTTCCCCTTTTTTACAGTAAAGGATGTGACCGGGTTTAATTTGTGCAGCCAAATTTCTGTGATATGAGTGAGTAAGTGAATTGTTTAGGCCTAGTATGTAGGTTACTGCCTAGCTCATGAAAAAAAAAAAAGCCTTTTTCTCCTTGTTAGAATTGTGTTTATTTGTAACTTTGCCCCGGAAAGAGGACCCCGGTTGGAACATTAGGATGTGGGTTCAAATTTCCTTTTTTATATATTTTGTATCAAGCTCCTCCTGTCTTGAATAACATAAAAAATAATCATGCAAAATAATTCTTCGCACCATAAGTGAGCGTTTCACATTTGGCAAATGAATGGATGTGCTATTGCACTGCAGCAGTTCAGGGCACTCCTGCCGTGGACACACTGCACACGTCCATCGACGGATGACGCAGGGCGTGTCTGACGTATGGGGGACGCGATCTGATTGGCCGACGGATCCATCGCTGCCTGAAAAGTTTAACATTTCTCAACTTATTGACGCCGTCAAAGGAGGGATGCAGTGTGAACGCGGTGTCCGTCCGCTGACGGATCTCATTGACTTTGCATGGGGCGCTCTTGAAATGCATTGTGGGTCCGTCCGTTCTATCGGCTCCGTTGCCTGCGTAAAAAAGTTTTTACGCAGGCACACCGGAATTAGTCGGAGGTCAGCTTCAAATCTATGGTGGGTAGCGCTGTGGCTCGGAATATTATAGATTTTTTTAAGAGACTAAATAAAAAAATTATGTTTATCTGATCAAAGTCTCCAACAAATAGGCTTAAAATAAATAATAGGCCTTTGCTTGAGGGAATTTGATCGGTTTGACCAAAACAAATGGTGGTTAACCCATTTTGGATTATGTAATAGGAGATGCTGTTCTCAGGGTTGTCATCAGGAGTGCTTTGCAGGACTCTACAAAAGTGAGATGTTTGGTAGTTCAGACACAGCCCGGATTCCCGTAAGAACCATATGCAGCAGCTTTACCTCCATTGAGTAGGCCTTTGCTGGAGGAAATTCAATCGGTTTGACCAAAAACATGGTGGTTAACCCATTTTGGATTATGTTATAGGAGATGCTGTTCTCAGGGTTGTCATCAGGAGTGTCTTTTTTTTGCAGGACTCAAAAATTGTGATGTTTGGTAGTTCAGACACAGCCTGGATTCCCCAAAAAAGACGGATCCAGCAGCTTTACCTCCATTCCATAGGCATCTGCCCCTATGCTGTGTGCAAAGCTGGAGCCTTTAAAGATTCCAATAGTGTACCTTAAGCTGCAAAAACTGTAAACCCAGTAAAAATATAGTATACTGAATTGTGGTGCTGGTAACTGCCAGAGATATTGATGGTCTTTGGAAACTGGCAAGAGAAGCCATATCTTTATCTGCCTTCTTGTGGGTAATGACGTGCGGGCAGCTCAAAGGAGTTGCTTTAATTCTTGAATCATTGTCCTAAATAAAACACACATTTGGAAGAAATTTAAATAGGTTTGTATATGTATATTTTTTATATATATAGTATTATATCGGTGCATATACTATATAGTGACCCGGTATCATGCGATTTCGTGGTCATTTCTCACGAAATGTATCTATCGAATTGTCTGACTTTTTTCGTGCCAGACAGAATGAAACGTAAACCCATGCATTTTGAATGGGAGTCTAGTTATGGATACGTCAAAACAACAATCTGATTTTTCTGATTTTTGCAGAATACCAGCTAAAAAACTGAAATTAGGCACGTCCCTTCAACCCAGCCATGCACCAAATTGTAGCCTACTATAACTACGTTGGTTCAAAGTGAAAAAACGTAGTTGTTTAAAAATAATGGATCCAAACATTTGACATGTCTACATTTTTTTGGCCTATTCCAGAGCCATAGATACAGAAGAGTTGTGAGACTGATCTCGCCGGCGGGTTGGTCACGTGGTTCATGAAAGCCTGTATAGTTCCAAACATGCCACGCTGTCATGTTCTTCTATGGGACTGACAGCAGCGATTGCAATATTAAATGGTAAATATAAATTAAAAAACACAGACCCAAGTACTTTTCTGACGGTAATTGCATTATTGCATATTGTAAATCACGTGGCTATGGACGCAGCTATTTCTTAAAACCAAACATGGATGACATCGATTTGATCCATGGAAAATGCAATACTATCATTGTTTCGGTATTAAAATGCATTTTGATAACAGCTCTAGTGGGCCTTTTATTGTCATAACCTTAATTCAGTGATTGTATATGATGTTTAGTTAGTCAACTGCACGTGGCGTCTTTTGAGGGACTATAATTGGGGTATATTCTGTTGTGAAATAACAGTAATGACATAATCGATTACACAACACTTCTTTCAAACATGTAGAGCATGAACTCCATTTTTGTTTGGACTCCCCCTGCCCACCAGATATCATATAGATCCATATATGCTCTTGTTTGCCGTAGGCTATAGCCATTATTTCATCTTCTGTACCATGAACGCTATATCCTGTATTTAATACATGAACATGTTATATGACAGAATATTCTGAACATGCCCCGAACATATTGACTCTAGATTCCTTGTTAGGAGCGGGACGCTGTGATGTGATTACTTTTGTTATCAACGTGACTCGTTGGTTTTTTTAATCACTTTTGGGGGCTAGTTACGTCACTCCGAGAGATGCGCACAGACAGATTTGGTAGTGACACAGCCGATATCCTATTTGTGAAAGCAAAATGACAAGCTCATTTATTTACGGGGCAGGTTTATTCAAAACAATTCATTAATTTAGCATGTATGAGAGGTCATTCCTCATCCTGAGTGCATTGACTCATTTTTGTTTTCAGGAGGTCTGCTGCCAAAAAATGAAAAAGTATCCATAATACACAGCATTTATCCTTTGTTGCATATGGGGTTTTGACGTATATAAAACTAGAAGGTGCATCTGTTCTATCTGCGCACAACCCTTCTGAAGTCAAAGAAAATCTCCCAATGTGTCCAAATTCACAACCTTTTCACTGACAGATATATAACAGGTGCACTGTACTATCTGTGCACACCCCTTCTGAGGTCTAAGAAAATATCCCAATAGCAAGGATTAATTGAAAATTTTGGTTGAAATGTCGCAAGATAAAGTCTGAGAAATACTTCCATTAAAAATGCATGCATGGGTTTGACAATCGTGCTCTGGGACACGATTCAATAGATTCATTTTCGTGAGCATGAGCATGAAATCGTGGGATACGCGGTTGTATATAGTGTACTAACCCCTATACAATACTTATAATAGGGATCATCTCCTTTGCTATCTCTGTATCTAATTTGGCATATGAAATAGCAAAAAACGAGAACAATAAAGTTTAAATAAATCAAAATATTAATAAGTCTCTGGGGTCAACATCAATGTAAAATCCTACTATAATACACTTTACACCTTTTATTTTGAACCGTACCTCAAGTTTTGTGCCACAGGTGTTGAAAGACATCGTGGCCATGACCTATGACCCCCCACCCCCCCAATATAAGCCTGGCCCGAGCTGGCCACACAGTGATAATGCCCTGGCTACGTCCCTGCACCCATGGAGTCTTTCTCAAGGGAAACAGTCGTCTGTGTTGGAGAGCGTTTC
This sequence comes from Melanogrammus aeglefinus, assembly GCA_900291075.1. Taxonomy (NCBI): domain Eukaryota; kingdom Metazoa; phylum Chordata; class Actinopteri; order Gadiformes; family Gadidae; genus Melanogrammus; species Melanogrammus aeglefinus. Next base: position 158,836 of record OLKM01000231.1, read on the forward strand.
ACTACAGCTTCACCTAAGTGAGCACAATTCACACACCAAGCCTCAAACAAAACAAATCATTAAGTCTTTTTGCATGGCTACTTTGACAGCCCTTCATTGTTTGATTTGTCCTAGTTTTGATTAAGTGAAAAGGAAAGCACATCCAACAATTTAATAGTTATCTGCACCCATCACTAGTGTGGCAAGCTTACTGAAGTATTCTGCATATCTTCAGAGGTGGATGATCTGGTTACCTTAACAATAGCACAGCTCATTTCTGATTTGCTAAAGGATAAGAAACAAATAGGCCTACACAGTTTAGGTTCCAACATCAACATAACTGACTGGATAAACAACATTCTCAATGTTAGCGTTGACAGGCTCAAGAAACATGATACAAGAATGGGCATATAAGGAAACAAATGGATTGAATTGGAGGCAAATAACTATTAATTTGTATTTCCTGTACAATAGCGACACACATTCATACCTTTCATATGTCTCAGCAGTAAAGCAAACTGGTAGAAGCCAGAGATCATTGAGAGCTGGAGTCCAGTTCAGAATGACTGATGCATTCCCTGAAGTACCAGTGGTCATCTCCTTGGCCATGTTCTGAGGGCCACTGATCTGAAAGTCAATAATCCTTCAAAAAAGATGATAAAGATAAGCAAGACAATGAATTGACATATCTGTAAAAATCCTATGCATTTAATTTTTAAATACATAGGATTGCATTTAAAAAAAATGCAATCGTGACCAGGTACACTGCAGATTATATTTTATTCTTATTGTTGATTCAAGTAATGGCAAAGTACTTGGTCTCGCTGGCCTGGGCGTGGATATGAAGCTGGAATCTTTCCCAAAGAGAAGCCTGGCGAACGTCGCCGTGGGATGCTTGGGGTAATGTTTGAAGTATAAGCGTCTTACTCTGTAGTATAAATTGTGGATATATTTGGCTGAAAGGGGTTTAGTGGATATCAGTATGAATGTTGAACACTTTTGTTTCAGATAAGTAGTATATATATATACAGTATATATATATACAGTGGGGCAAAAAAGTATTTAGTCAGCCACCAATTGTGTAAGTTCTCCCACTTAAAAAGATGAGATGCCTGTCATTTTCATCATAGGTATACCTCAGCTATGAGAGACAAAATGAAAAAAATAATATATAAAATCACATTGTAGGATTTTTAATGAATTTATTGGCATATGATGGTGGAAAATAAGTATTTGGTCAATAACAAAAGTTTCTCAATACTTTGTTATATACCCTTTGTTGGCAATGACACAGGTCAAACGTTTTCTGTAAGTCTTCACAAGGTTTTCACACACTGTTGCTGGTATTTTGGCCCATTCCTCCATGCAGATCTCCTCTAGAGCAGTGATGTTTTTGGGCCTTCGCTGGGCAACACAGACTTTCAACTCCCTCCAAAGATTTTCTATGGGGTTGAGATCTGGAGACTGGCTAGGCCACTCCAGGACCTTGAAATGCTTCTTACGAAGCCACTCCTTTGTTGCCCGGGCAGTGTGTTTGGGGTCATTGTCATGCTGAAAGACCCAGACACGTTTCATCTTCAGTGCCCTTGCTGATGGAAGGAGGTTTTCACTCAAAATCTCACGATATATGGCCCCATCCATTTTTTTCGTCACACGGATCAGATGTCCTGGTCCCTTGGCAGAAAAACAGCCCCAAAGCATGATGTTTCCACCCCCATGCTTCACTGTAGGTATGGTGTTCTTTGGATGCAACTCAGCATTCTTTCTCCTCCAAACACGACGAGTTGAGTTTTTACCAAAAAGTTCTATTTTGGTTTCATCTGACCATATGACATTCTCCCAATCCTGTTCTGGATCATCCAAATGCTCTCTAGCAAACTTCTAACAGGCCCGGACATGCACTGGCTTTAGCAGGGGGAACACGTCTGGCACTGTCAGGATTTGAGTCCCTGGCGGCATAGTGTGTTAGTGATGGTAGCCTTTGTTACTTTGGTCCCAGCTCTCTGGAGGTCATTCACTAGGTCCCCCCGTGTGGTTCTGGGATTTTTGTTCACCGTTCTTGTGATCATTTTGACCCCACAGGGTGAGATCTTGCATGGAGCCCCAGATCAAGGGAGATTATCAGTGGTCTTGTATGTCTTCCATTTCCTAATAATTGCTCCCACAGTTGATTTCTTCACACCAAGCTGCTTACATATTGCAGATTCAGACTTCCCAGCCTGGTGCAGGTCTACAATTGTTTCTGGTGTCCTTTGACAGCTCTTTGGTCTTGGCCATAGTGGAGTTTGGAGTGTGACTGTTTGAGGATGTGGACAGGTGTCTTTTATACTGATAAAGAGTTCAAACAGGTGCCATTAATACAGGTAACGAGTGGAGGACAGAGGAGCCTCATTAAAGAAGAAGTTGCAGGTCTGTGACAGCCAGAAATCTTGCTGGTTTGTAGGTGACCAAATACTTATTTTCCACCATAATTTGCAAATATATTCTTAAAAAATCAGACAATGTGATTTTCTGGATTTTTTTTTCATTTTGTCTTTCATAGCTGAGGTTTACCTATGATGAAAATTAGGGGCCTCTCTCGTCTTTTTAAGTGGGAGAACTTGCACAATTGGTGGCTGACTAAATACTTTTTTGCCCCACTGTATATATACATAATATATATGTGTATATATATATATATACAGTATATTTGATTGGTCAAGATGTGTCCAAACCCCTGCACAACCTTTCACTGTATTAACAGCCACTCTACTATTCTCTCTCTCTCTCTCTCTCTCTCTCTCTCTCTCTCTCTCTCTCTCTCTCTCTCTCTCTCTCTCTCTCTCTCTCTCTCTCTCTCTCTCTCTCTCTCTTCTCTCTCTCTCTCTCTCTCTCTCTCTCTCTCTCTCTCTCTCTCTCTCTCTCTCTCTCTCTCTCTCTCTCTCTCTCTCCTCTTTCATCGTTGCTTCCTCTCACATATGCTGCTAAAATTGGAGTATTCATAATGCACGGCATTTACCCTTTGTTGCATTTGTTGTTTTGACAGATATTTAACGTGTGCACTTTACTATCTGCGCACACCCCTTCTGAGGTCTAAGAAAATATCCCAATAGAAAGGCTTGATTGAAAAAAAATTGAAATGTCGCACGATAACGTCTGAGAAATACTCCCATTAATAATGCATCGGTTTGACAATTGTGCTCTGGGACACGATTCAATAGATTCATTTTCGTGAGCATGAGCACAAAATCGCGGGATACCCAGTTGTATATAGTGTAGCTATGACTTATAAAAGGGATCATCTGCTTTGCTATCTGTGTATCTGATTTGGCATATGAAATAACAAAAAACGAGAACAATAAAGTTTAAATAAATCAAATTAGTCTCTGGGGTCAACAACATCAATGAAAATTCTACTATAATACACTTTACAACTTTTATTTTGAACCGTACCTCAAGTTTTGTGCCACAGGTGTTGAAAGACATAGTGGCCATGACCTATGACCCCCCCCCCCCCCCCCCCACTCCCCCAATATAAGCCTGTGTGATAATGCCCTGGCTACGTCCCTGCACCCATGGAGTCTTTCTCAAGGGAAACAGTCGTCTGTGTTGGAGAGCGTTTCAATACAGCTTCACCTACGTGAGCACAATTCACGCACTCTGCCATTGAATGAAAGGGAAAGCACATTCCAGAACTTAATATTTAGCTGCACCCATAACTTGTGTTGCAAGTTTACGAAAGTGTTCTGCATACCTTCAGAGGCAGATGATCTGATAACCATTACAATAACACACCTCATTTCTGATTGGCTAAAGGATGAGAAACAAATACACAGTTTAGGTTCCAGCATCAACATAAAAAAAAAAACATTTGACATTTGTAACATGACACTAACATTTGTTAGTGTTGGCTCAAGAAACATGATATGATATAATGATGGACACATAAGGAAACAAATGCATTGAATTGGAGACAAATAACTATTCATTTGTATTTCCTGAAAAGTTACGAAAGACAATGAAATTACATATACAGTATGTAAAAATCCTATGCATAAACAAACATCGTCGTGGGATGCAGTCGGCAGCAGGTACTGGGGAACCACGTGACCACCAATATAGATTATTGATTGATCTCGGGTCACTTCTGACCAATCAAAGAATCTCTTCCAGAATGCATCGTGCTTGCCAATCACAGCTGTGTGAAATGCCACACCTCTCTTCTGATCTCTCTTTTTTCTGCTCTCTACACCGCTCCAATCTTACCTACAGCACCTTTAAGAGATATGGTCATGCAAGTTGCTTTTTAAATACACAGAGCAAGATAAATCATGAATGCAAAACGTTGGTTAATGTTTGAAGTATAAGCGTCTTACTCTGTAGTGTAAATTGTAGATATATTTGGCTGAAAGGGGTTGAGTGGATTCCAGAGTGAATGTTGAACGCTTTTGTTTCAGAGGAGGATCCATCGTCATAAGTCAGATTGACATCTCTTTTGGGGTGGTCCTCCAGCAGCAGCTCAAACACATGGAGCCCAACATCTAGTAGGCCTGTAGCTTTGATTGAGCACTCATTCTAGTGAGATGAAGAATCAAATTAAGCCATATTAAAGACCATTCATTCCAACCCTAAAGCGACATTGTTTCATAAGTGTACCTATTTCTTTTTTATTATTATTATCTTATCATGGTTTTTCCGAAGGGACACCATGATGATTTTTCAAGGAATTATCTCATTGTAAGAAATGTCATTGCAGGGGGAATTGCAGCTTCAATCAAATTAACTTGTAATTGAGTTGTTTTCTTCTTCTATAAATCGTATGCTATACATCAGAAGCCATTCATTGTGGTGAATCAACATATGGGTGAAGGTCATTGAGATTCAGAGTCTCTTTTACAAGGGAGTCCTGGCCAAGCTAGCAGCATATAGTTCCAGATAAAATATACATTAAAAAAAGACAACATAAAACAGAAAAAGATAATTGGCAATTTAACGTAATCTCAACATAATCATCAGCAATGTTCAATATTTGCACATGTGCATTTAGTACTAAGATAGTACATTATCCTAGTTTTAAACTGTTTCAATATTGGAATGCGGTCTAATTTTAGATGACTCTGCAGTTTATACCATGATGTGGGTGCAAATATTTTAAAGGCACTCAATAAATTAAAAGAGAGATAGGATAATACAGAGTTTGACCACAATTATACATACAGCAGGATATACAGTATATATTTAAATCTTTGAATATATATCCACAAAAGCACATTGTCGTATCTCACGACAAACCTTTCTTTTGGGTTGCGTATCTGCTTTCGTGCATTTGTCGAACTCATCGGATGGAAACAAACTACTGTGGAGGCACAAATCTTTTTGTCACTAATTAACAATCCACAAATGTATTCACCATCAGAAGCCTGGTTCCTTTCTGATTAAAATTATTATGCAAACTGTACTTATTCATACATATTGATACCTATATTACAATTCAAATAACTTTATTGTTCATTTTTTGCTTTCAAAAGGAAAAAAATTAAATGTGCAGACATCTGATATTGAAAGGTGGACATTTTCTCACATCGAGACTGGTATATATGTATTTAAAAAACCTAATGCACTCATTAACCACAATGAGTTCTTAAAATACATCTATAATAACCGTGGAAACATGAATAGCTGTTAAACTGTTGGTCTGTGCCCTTACCTCTGTGTTATCCTTGCATATAGACGAGAAGAAATATGTGAGGTAATTATATTAATTATATATATTATATTATATTAATTATAATTATATTCAAACATTGCATTTGCATCTCTTCACCAAAAATACCACACCATTGGGAAGCTTAAACGTTTGTTTTATTAAAAATAAGGAACGGGAAAAAGTTAGAAAAATCCATGGAATTGACATGCTAGCTTGTCTCTGGAATTAAAACAAAACAAACGGGGTTGACAGCGCAGGTTGTAAGGCCTTATTCAGCAAATGGATCAATATGGCTGTATAGTCAATCCAATGCGCACAGAGGGGCATCCCTTCAGGGGTTCCTCTGATAAACCATAATGACGTTTTTAGTGGTTTACTTTCAATAATTTTGTACTGTATTTTCCCCATGGTATTTGCTGGGCCTTTACTTAGGCCCAATCCCATTTCTACCCCTTACCCCTCCCCCTTGTTTTGAAGGGGTAAGGGGAAGGGGTAGAAATGGGATTGGGCCTAAAACCCAATCCCATTTCTTCCCCTTATGCCTTGCCCTTACCCCTTAAAAAGAAGGGGGAGGGGAAAGGGGAAGGGGAAGGGGTAAGGGGTAGAAATGGGATTGGGCCTTAGTATGCATGCTTGCAGTGTCTTTAGAAAGGTTCGGCAAGTGCTGGGGCAGCACACACGTCCCAATGCTTTGTGATCATATGTCACAGGAAGGAGTAAGCATGATTATGAATTGTGACAGGATCGTAACATGGGCCGTATGGGTGGTGGGCCATTCAAGATGTCATTCATAACACATAAGATGCACTCTAATTCCCATTTCACAAGTGATTGTTGAAACAAATAATCTCTCTTTTTAAGAAAGTGAGCATGCTACACAGAACGAAATGTAAACCAATGCATTTTGAAATGGAGCGTTTCTCAGACTTACCCCTTTTTCATGCCAAACAAAACTACATTCCCACACATTTTGAATGGGATGTTCTCTGACTTTTTCGTGCTACACAGAATGAAATGTAAACCCATGCCTTTCAATCGGGGGATTTTTGACTTCAAAAGCACCTACTATTGCACCCATCACTAGTGTTGCATGTTAACAGAAGTATTCTGCTTACCTTCAGAGGTGGATAATCTGGTTACCTTTGCAATAATACACCTCATTTCTGATTTCCTAAAAGATTAGAAAAAAAAATCAGTTGAGGATCAAATCAATACTCAGTTTCGGTGCCAGTATTTGCATAACTGACTGGATAAACATCATTCTCAATGTTAGCGTTGACAGGCTCAAAAAACACGATAAAACTTGTATAACCACATACAGTACACAACATATGTCTCAGCAGTGACGCAAACTGGTACAAGCCGGTAGAGGTCATTGAGAGCTGGAGTCAGTTCAGAATGACTGACGCATTCCCTAAAGTTCCACTCGTCATCAAGACACAATTGTGACCAGGTACACTCAAGATTCTATCCACTATATATAAAAATCCTAATGCACTCATTAACCACAATGAATTCCTAAAATACATCTATTATAACCGTGAAAACATGAATAGCTTGTCAAACTGTTGGTCTGGGCCCTTTCCTCTGTGTTGTCCTTGCATATAGACCAAGAAATACGTGAGGTTATCATACTCAAACATTACATTTGCATCTTTTCACTAAAAAGACCATAACATTGGGAAGCTTAAATATTGTGTTTATTAAAAATAAGGAACAGGAAAAGGATAGATAAATCCACGGAATTGAGACTCCCTGGAGTATATAATCTAAGGTCTGATTTGTGAGACTACACAGAGAGCAACAGCCTCATGTAGTATCAAGCCTGTTATTCATTGAAATCCAACTTACTAAATAAGGTATCTGGATGGCTAGAAGTACTACAAATAAAACGTGATCTTTGAGATTAGTGTGGTTCCAAGACTACGAAGGTGCTATTACACCACCCTGAATGGCCAATGCCCTGTGGCCTGGTTAGAAAGACTGACATGATAGCTTGTTTCTTTGGTATAAAACAAACGGGGTTGACAGTGCAGGTTGTCAGGCCTTATTCAGCAAATGGATCAATATGGCTGTATACTCAATCCAATGCGCACAGAGGGTCATCCCTTCAGGGGTTGCTCTGATAAACCATAATGCCGTTTTTAGTGGTTTACTTTCAATAATTTTGTAAAGAACAGCTGCCAAGCACGGCGCTGCTTGTATCCTGAGCATCCCCTTAAATACATCTCAGCTCCAACGTTTGTGCGAAAGTCCACGAATTCACTGATGGCAAGAACAGAGAAAAATAATTCACTTTTGATAAAAATGAAAAATAGATTTTTAGAAGAAGAAAATGTATTCCTGGGTTCATTGAGGGGGGGTGGTGCATAAATTTCAATCAAGGAGGACCGTAGTGTGGGTTTAAGTTTGTATATTTGACAAACAAAAGTACATATGATATGGTTCTAGGCCTTATGTTCTGATGTCCTCCATTCAGTAGCAACCCCCCCATCTTCTCTGATCAGCTTCAGGGGACCTGTGGTGATGGCTGTCTGTCTCTTTAGAAAGGGCTCTCTTGTATATTTTGGTAAGATTGGATACACAGCCCTGGGCACAACTTGTCGTAGGATTCCCAGTCTCACACAGGATAACATAACACCTGGGACCTGTTCCTTGTTCCACAAGTTGAACAATGCAAGGAACCCCTGCAGCACCAAAAAAGACCCAAGGTAAGACTCTTGGATTGCATGGATGCAAACGTTTGATTGACAAACAAGATATAATTGATGGGCTTACAAAACATGCATGCAACATGCATGCAAGGTGTTATACAGGACTGGTAAATAACTTGTATTTGAAAAGCAATTAGAAACCGATACAGGCATGTAGGTTCTTCACCTGCTGATATGTTCATTTATGTTGTAAAACTATATCTGAAGCATCTAGCCAGGATTTTACATTTGTCCAACTTGCACAAAGTCACAACTATGCAATTGATGCACCATGAATGGCTATCATTTGCCGCAAAATATACAGGTATATAATACAATCTGAAGCACACTACATATTCATGTATTAAAATAAATGTGAATACCGGTATCACCATCCATAGAGTAATATTGCAAATGCAGAATAACTGATTTGCTTCTTTTGTTGCCCATGTTTTGCTTATGTTCTACTGTTTACTCAAAAAAACTCTCCTAATCAACTCTATTGCAATGAAAAATATGTTACCTAATTCTTTTTTTCTCGTTCCACTCTTTAAAACAACAATGAATGACACACTCTTCTAAACTTTATACCAGTTATTTTAATATTCAAGCAAGATTTGTACTTAATGATTTCATAATGGAATTGTGAATACATTTTTGTGACACTGTAGTATTGGTATTGCCTCTACGATGTATTTGTCCAGCCCTCCAAATGGCAGGATGTCATAACATGGACCGTATGAGTGGTGGGCCATTCAAGATGTCAAACATAACACATAAGATGCACTCTAATTCCCATTTCACAAGTGATTGTTGAAACAAATGATCTGTCTTTTTAAGAAAGTAGGCATGATTACTGCCATTATAAATGTAGAAATATGCTCTGTGTGTGGATATAGTACAGCAATTGTAGATATGTCTTGTTTTTCAGGACTTCTATGTAACTGGGTATCCTCAGCCCTCACACTCTGTGATCAGAGTTTGTCTGTCCACAGTTTTTGACTTCCTTACATAGACGGCGATGAAACCAGCCAACACCAGCACTGTTATAGTGAATAAGCTGCCAAGAACGGCACTGCTTGTATTCGAGCCGAGCAGCGCCTTCAATTTCCCAGCTCCAACGGTTGCCCGAAGGTCTGGGGAATTCACTGAAAATCAAGAACAGAGAAAAAGATGCACTTCTGATAATAAGGTCCAATGGATTTTTAGAAGGAGGAAACTAATTCCTGGGTTGATTGAGGGGTGGTGCATCAATTTCAATTAGGGAGGACCGTAGTGTGGGGGTCAGTTTGGATATGTGACAGACAGTAGAACATAAGGTCTGGTACTATGTTCTATGTTCTGATGTCCTCCATTCAGTAGCAACCCCCCTTACCTTCTCTGATCAGCTTCAGGGGACCTGTGGAGATGGAGTGGATGGCTGTCTCTTTGTGAATGGCTCTCTTGAATTTTTTGGGAGGATTGGTAACACAGCCCTGGGCACATCTTGACGTGGGATTACCAGTCTCACACAGGATCACAGAGCAGCTAATATACACCTGAAGTAGGCAGAAGTCAGCTTCAAGTCTATGGTTGGTAACGCTATGTGGCTCAGAATATTATAGATTTTTTAAGAGACTTAATAGATGGAGAAAAAATACTTTGTTTACCTGATCAAAGTCTCCAACAAATTTAAAGGACTGGAGCTCAAAGTTAAAGGAAGTTGAATCTGAGGTATGGGCTTCAAATGTCTCATCCGTCACACACCTTAATTCAAAATCAAATACAAGGGCTTAAAATAAACAATAGGTCTTTGCTTGAGGAAATTTGATCGGTTTTACCAAAACATGGTGGTTTACCCGTTTTGGATTATGTTATAGAACATGCTGTTCTCAGGGTTGTCATCAGGAGTGGCTTTGCAGGACTCTACAAAAAGTGTGATGTTTGGTAGATCAGACACAGCCCGGATTCCCATAAAAACCGGATCCATCAGCTTCACCTCCATTGGGTAGGCATCTGTTGCTACGCTGTGTGCAAAGCTTGAGTCTTTAAAGATCCCAAAAGTGTACCCAAAGCTGCCAAAACTGGACTCAGTAAAAATATAGTCTGAATTGTGGAGCTGGTAACTGCCGGAGATGCTGATGGTCTTTGGAAACTGGCAAGAGAAGCCAATCTTTATTTGCCTTCTGCGGGTAATGACAGTGTCCGGCAGCTCAAAGGAGTTGATTTCATTCTTGAAAATTAGGAAGTTACCATTGTCCTAAGTAAAACACACATTTAGAAGAAAATGTAAGTACCTATAGTACAAGTATTCCTTGGACAAAGCTAGGTAGTATATATAGTATATAGGGGTAAAAACTATATAGCAACCCGGTATCATGCGATTTCGTGCTCATGCTTATGATAATGTGTCTATTGAATCGTGTCCCAGAGCATGATTTTCAGACTTTTTTTGTGCTACACAGAACGAAATGTAAACCAATGCATTTTGAATAGAATGTTCTCTGACTTTTTCGTGCTACACAGAGGAAATGTAAACCCATGCATTTCAATCAGGAGATTTTTTACTTCAGAAGGCGGGGAGGGGGGGATGCGCAGTGCACCCTCTTATTATAGATACGTCAAAACAACCATCTGATTTTTCAGATATTTTTTTCAGACCTTATCAGAAACTGAAATTAACCACATCCCTTCAACCCAGTCTTGCACAAAAATGTAGTATAACTATGTTGGTCCAAAACTGTAAACGTAGTAGTTACGGCTCCAAACATGTGGCCTGCCTACGTTTTTTTGGCCTATACTTTTCAATGGGCATGCGTCCACGTCACGTCACTGTTACAGTTGCTATGGTGGTTGCTATGGACACTGCTCTCGCTGAAAAGCAAACATGAATGACATTTATTTGATCTGTGGAAAATACAATATTAACATTGTTTCGGCATCAAAATGCGGTTTGATAACAGTTCTAATGGGCCTTTTATTGTCATAATCTTTGTTCAGTGATTGTATATGATGTTTAGTTAGCCAACTGCTCATAGCGTGTTTCAGGCTTATCTGGGGAGTTTGAGGGACTATAATCGGGGTATATTCTGTTCTGAAATAAAAGTAATAACATATTTGATTACACTATATTTCTTTCAAACATGTAGAGCAATGAGCTCCATTTTTCTTTGGACTCCCCATGCCCCCCAGTTTTCGTATATCCATATGCTCTTGTTTACCGTAGGCCAATAGCCATTTCATTTTCTGTACCATGAACGCATATATCCTTTATTTAATACATGAACATGTTAAATGAACACAATATTCTGAACATGCCCTAAACATATTGATTCTAGATTCCTGTGATAGGAGCGGGACACTGTGATGTGATAACTTTTTTAATCAACTTGACTCAGAGAGATGCGCATGGACAGATTTGGTAGTGACACAACCAATAACCTATTTGGGAAAGCAAAAAGGCAAACTAATTTATTTAACGAGGCAGGTTTATTCAAAACAATTCCTTAATTTATCATGTATGAGAGGTCTTTCCTCATCCTGAGTGTGCATTGAGTATTTTAGTTCTTGAGGAGGTCTGCTACAAAAAATACGAACCCCCACGATCCCCTTCTGTCTCTCTCCCTCTCTCCCTCTCCCTCTCCCTCTCCCTCCCCTCTCCCTCTCTCTCTCTCTCTCTCCTCTCTCCTCTCCTCTCTCTCTCTCTCTCTCTCTCTCTCTCTCTCTCTCTCTCTCTCTCTCTCTCTCTCTCTCCTCTCAAACGGAAGGGGAAACAAGAGACCATGATAAACTCCAGCATACATTGGCTCTACATCACCTTTAAGATGAAGGAGAGAAGCCCAGAGCATGAGGAGACGCCTTAATATATTCATCATGTATTGTTAATACACTGCATTTTGCCCTTTTTTGCATTTTTTTGTTTTGATATCATAACAGTTGGTGCACTGAACTATCTGTGAATCCCCCTGCCCCTTCTGAAGTCAAAGAAAATCTCCCATTCAAAATGCATGGGTTTTAAATGTTGTTCCATTTCACACAAAAAAGTCAGAGAAACTCTCCCTCTCAAAATGCATGGGTTTACATTTTGTTTAGTCCAGCACGAATATAGTCTATATTTCGTCATAAGGGACGTGGTTAGTTTCTGTTTCTGAGGTCTGCTGCAGAAATCGATTGATGTAAATATAACTAGAGGGTGCACTGTACTATCTGCGCACAACCCTTGTGCGCAGAGGTCTAAGAAAATATCGCAATTTAAATACTTAATTGAAATTTTTGGTTTAAATGTCATTCTGTGTGTAGCATGAAAAAGGTCGGAAAATCATGCTCTGGGACAAGATTCAATTGATTCATTTTGAGCATGAACACGAAATCGTGTGATATCGGGTTGCATAATGTACCCCTTAACAATGACTTAAAATAGTGATTATCTACTTTGCTCTCTTTGTATCTGATTTGGCAAATATGATAGCAGAAATCTAGAATAATAAAGTTTAAATAAATAAAATGTGTAATATGGATCTGGTGTCAACATCAATGTAAAATGCTAAGATGATACAATGTTCACCTTTTATGTTGAAACGTACCTCAAGTTTGGTTCCACAGGTGTTGAATGACATGGTGGCCATGATGTGTGTGTCATTAGAACTCATAGAACATGAGGGGTCATTCATATTCAGCCAGTTCTTGTCGATGCCATCCATTGATTTTTTTTCCAGGGAAACAGTCATCTGTGTTGCTGAGCATTTCACTACAGCTTTACCTGCATTAGCACAATTCAAGCACACTGCCTTTCAACCACAACAAGCCTCAAACAAAACAAATCATTAGTCTTTCGCATTTATTATGGCCATGGCTACTTCTGCAGCCTTGAATTATTTGATTTATTTGATTTCTTTGTTTCAATTTAATGAAAGGGATAGAAAATTCCGGAACTTGATACCAATACCTTCAGAGCTGGATGATCTGGTAACCATTACAATAACACACCTCATTTCTGATTGGCTAAAGGATTAGAAAAAACAAATATCATAACTGACTGGATAAACAACATTCTCAATGTTAGCGTTGACTCAAGAAACATGATACAAGGATGGACATATAAGGAAACAAAAGCATTGAATTAGAGGCAAATAACTATTCATTTGTATTTCCTGTACAATAGAGACACACATTCATACCTTTCATATGTCTCAGCAGTGAAGCAAACTGGTACAAGCCGGTAGAGGTCATTGAGAGCTGGAGTCCAGTTCAGAATGACTGATGAATTCCCTGAAGTACCAGTGGTCATCTCCTTGGTCATGTTCTGAGGGCCACTGATCTGAAAGTCAATAATCCTAATAATAAAAAGATGAAAAGATAAGCAAGACAATGAATTAACACATATCTAAAAACCCTATGCATCACATTTTTTTTTACCTCTGTGTATACAAAGTAAACAATCAAGACACAATCGTGACCAGTAAGATTCTACTTTATTCTTTTTGTTGATTAATGTAATGGATAAGTACTTGGTCTCGCTGGCCTGGGCGTGGATATGAAGCTGGAATCTTTCCCCAACAGAAGCCTGGCGAACGTCGCCGTGGGCTGCTGTCGGCAGCAGGTACTGGGGTACCACGTGACCGGCTATGCAGTTGTGTGCCGGATATAGGACTGAAATCAAGAGATGGTGGGTTATTAGTATTTTACAATTAATTAATATCGTCATAACATTCTCTGTAATCAAGATACTGTAGGTAAGATTTAAGAGCTATTATTTTAGGGTAATTTGTTATAAATGTCATCCATCATCAGTGAAATGCACTGTGAGAATATCTGTTTCCATTTCCTGCAGCTGCCTGTTTTTGCCAATATAGATTATTGAAAGCTCCTGGGTGTGTTCTGACCAATCAAAGAATCTCTTCCAGAATGCATCGTGCTTGCCAATCACAGCTGCGTGAAATGCCACGCCTCTCTTCTGATCTCTCTTTTTTCTGCTCTCTACACCCCTCCAATCTTACCTACAGCACCTTTAAGAGATATGGTCATGCAAGTTGCTTTTTAAATACACAGAGCAAGATAAATCATGAATGCAAAACGTTGGTTAATGTTTGAAGTATAAGCGTCTTACTCTGTAGCGTAAATTGTAGATATATTTGGCTGAAAGGGGTTGAGTGGATTCCAGAGTGAATGTTGAACGCTTTTGTTTCAGAGGAGGATCCATCGTCATAAGTCAGATTGACATCTCTTTTGGGGTGGTCCTCCAGCAGCAGCTCAAACACATGGAGCCCAACATCTAGTAGGCCTGTAGCTTTGATTGAGCACTCATTCTAGTGAGATAAGTATCAAATGAAGCCATTCGATATCATTAAAGACCATTCATTCCAATCCTAAAGCGATCTTGTTTTAAAATTGTACCAATTTGTTTTTTAATTATACTACCTCATCCAGAGTAACCTTTGAATTGACACTTGTTGATGCAAAAAGGCATCGCACATGGTCTCCATCCGGATCATAGGCCAAAAGTGGAAGCTTTGTGAAACAGTTCTGAGGAACCCTATACAGTACATACATAAAAATACGAAATACCAAGATACATTTTAGGGCTGGTGTTCAGAAGCATCGTTTCTGATGATTGATACATTTTCATAAAGTATAATTTTTCTGATTTATTTTAGGAATCATAGTAAGACTTGTCATTGCAGGAGGAATTGCAGCTGAATTCTAACTAACTTTCACATTGTTTGCATCTTTTATGCATCCTATGCTTTAATAGGTAAGATATTGATGTGAGAAATAAGAACATGTTGTACCGTAAATATGCCACTGTTGCAGTGACAGGAATTTTGTTGTAGGTGTGTGTGTCTGATCGATATCCCAGGTCCAACTTTCCCCCAGCCATCCATTTTGTTTTACCATGAACATTAGGGGGCCAGCAGCAACCTGTGTCTCTAAAACAATGAAGGACAGTGAAGACATACAATTATAATCTACGCTGGGTAATTAGTGAACCTCAAATTCCAATGATCGATTTGAGACAAATTAAAAAATACTGCAATATAGTTTGCTGAATAAATGAAATTAAATAGATAGGATCATGTAAAATAATAATAATCTTGATCATGATCATCCTCATAAATCACAAAAATCAATCAAATGTCTTGGCTATTTATTTAGTTATTATTAGTTATTAGATTAGCAAAACCACTTATATACCGTATGTATTATTACTACCTTGCTAATGTGATTTATGAGTTTCCTCGATTCCTAGATGCACAAATCCAAACAAAGTGAAATGCTGAAGACATTGACATTTTGACATACTTTAAGACAAGGGAATGGTTGTTGAGGGTGGCTACTCTGGCCTGTCCCTCTGACTGGCACCACTTTTCATGACCAGAGCTGCTGCTGCCTGTAAGCACAGGCTTGGAGTCCTCTACGTTATTACAATACCCAATCTCACAACGATAGGAGAGTTGGTCTTTGCAGCTACCTCTGCCATTCTCTCGATAGTAGAAGCTCACCTGCAAAGGCACAGTAGGATATATATAGGATACGTTTATTTCAGTTCTTGATAGTGAAAAATATTTCCTGTTATACATATATAGTTATTCTGTAGTTTAGCCATTTGTCTATCTGTTTTGCTTTGACGTTACAGAAAAAAATATGCCAAATCATACCTGAACAGTTCCATCCTTCTTCTTTTGCAAAGACCTAAAACTTAAACTTTCTCCATAGAAGTTCTCCTGAGTTAAAGCAATACCTAATAATGTAGGCAAAAGCATTAAAATAGCCCTTTTTGCCATTGTGCTCTCACGACTACACATTGAAGTCGGTTTAATTCATGTGATTGAGAGGCGGGCCTTTCATAACCCCTGAACAGGAAAAACCAGATTGCAGAGAACTTGCATACAAATTTGCTGAACATGGTGTTTTCTTTCATTCATTCTGTATACCCTGCCTATTTTCACATATATATATATTTAAACACACACCCGCGCACATTTACAGTTACACTGATAACTTTACTACTATAAAAGGCTGGATAGTTATTTTTATTTTTTTGTATCAGTGGTTTTGAAAAAAGTTACAAAATATATATCAGATATCAGATGCCTTCTTATTCGAATATTATTTTTTCTAGAGTCAGTTCACAATGGTAGGCTACAGCTCGATAAAGTTGGTTGACTTGTCCGAACAATTGCATACGTCAGCTTGTGAAATGTTCCCTGAAGCGCTGGGTCTTTAGATGTTCACAAAGATGGGGAGGCATTCAATCATATAAATATATGGAATAAATATGTGTGAGTGGTTTTGTGTGCAAGCGTGTGCAAGTGTTTGTGTGAGAAGGGCAGAGCAGTTATGAGTCTGAGCGTTCTCTTCTAATGCCGCGTTTCCACTGCAGGGTGCGGTACGGTTCGGTTCACAAAAGTGCGGTAGGGAGGGAGGGGGCGGTATAGCCCAGCTCAGTTCCGAGGTTGCGTTTCCACCGCCGACAGTACCCTTTATGGTAGGCCGGATTTCGATCGCCACGGCAAACATCGTGACATCATAGCAGCGCAGAGGAGAATGCAGAGGAACGTCTCCACCTTGTTCGCCCAAGCAAGCGTTTTACGCGACACAGCGTTCAACCGTCAAACTCAGTGCAGTGCAGTCCGGGGTGAACTGCAGCATGGAGGAAAAAGTGAATGTTGCCGTTTGCGATTCCCGGAGCTCTATATATAATAGTATATATATATATAATTGTAGCCTATATAATACCACGGCCAAAAGCTCTGTGCGCCTCCGGATGGCCGTAGCTTGGGGAGCTCTCATAGGGATTGGGCTTCACCGGGTTTGTTTACCGGCGTTTCTATGGTTTCCGGTATTGTGCGTTCCAACGGTTTATTAGGTTTGTTTGTTTGTTTGTTTGTTTGTTTGTTTGTTTTTTATATCCACGTCACCCGGAAGTGACGTGGGGATAAAACGTTCATTGATTCTGTCGACCAGTGAACGGAGGGGGTGTGTAGCTCGAATTTTTCTGGCACCCTTTCAGGCCTCTCAGTACCCCAACGGAGGAGTACTTAAGACGAGGGCAAAACGAGTGCGGCTCAGTCCGGGTCACGCCCACTTTTGGCAGTGGAAACGCAATCCTTACCGCACTTTTGCGAACCGAACCGTACCATACCCTGCAGTGGAAACGCGGCATAAGCTGTGGTATGCTTGGACAACAATGGGAGAAACAGACGGGAGATTCTAGACCCCTGAGCTGCTGTCGCAGAAAGGAGGATACTGTCCAACCTCCTCTCGCACATCTCCACCCACCGCTTGTCCGCTGATTTCCATCAGCATTCCACTGTGCAACCATCCCTGTTGCGTAATGCGGATTGCGTATGCCCTCATACATTGTTGAAATCATATGCTGGATGCTTTATTCTGTCCATGTCTTTTTTAGTTACTGATCGGGAGATAATAAGACCACGTTGGCGATGCAATCGCGGACAAATACGATGCCCTGCAATAGCCGCAATTATTCTCTCATGACCATGATGAAGGAACACATGTGGTAGGAACTAGGAACTAAAGTTCTCGCGTATGTTTACTAGGACCCACTCCGGCGAGAGACATCTACTTTCCGATTGGCTGGCGGTTATTTACAGCTGAAACGCTACTAGCTCATTTGCATAGAGTTGAGCTGTTTTCAACTCCCATTAGAGCTTTACAGCTTTAAAGCTATCGCTCAAGCGTTTTATCGCCCCTATCGCTTTATCGCTCATGTCTAATAGAAAGTGAATGGGTGTTTATTGCCTAAAACACTTTAC
Source organism: Melanogrammus aeglefinus (assembly GCA_900291075.1). NCBI lineage: Eukaryota > Metazoa > Chordata > Actinopteri > Gadiformes > Gadidae > Melanogrammus > Melanogrammus aeglefinus. The sequence goes on from OLKM01000231.1 coordinate 176,949, forward strand.
AGCTTTTGGTGTGAACGCACAGTAATGGCACATTTCCACTAGCACGGCTCGGCTCGATACGGCTCGGCACGGCTCGGCTCGGCTCGGTTTGGTTGTGTTTCCATTACAACTGGTGCCTCCTCGACGTGGGCGGGGTCGTCATAACACGGCTGCGCGAAACCGCTGTGACGTCATTTACACGGCGCCGAGCAACGTACAAATCCGGAAGACCAGAACAACAACAACAACATCAGAGGAGGACAGCATGGAGGCGATCGTGTTGCTGCTCACCCCTGTGGCTTTTTGTCGCACAGGAAGGCAAGAGAAGAGAGCCAGAGAAGACTCCGGGCCGCGAGACAAAACACAATTGAAAAGTCGCGCGGTTGTGACGCTTCCAGTGACGACACTCATCGGCCAATCAGTGGAAGGCAGTCGGCTGACGTCACGTTTTAGTAACGCTTCGGCTCGCTTGGAACCAGGGCTGCGGTGATACCAAAATGTACCCGGTTGCAGGTACTGCGTGCTAGTGGAAACACGCAAATAGCGCGCCGAGCCGAGCCGTACCGAGCCGAGCCGTGCTAGTGGAAATGCGCCATTAGATTCTTCTCAACCATGGTCGAGATATCTCCCACTAAGAGTCTTTACTTGATGTGGAAGTACCGGAGACGTCAGACTTAGTCTTTATGATTCATAATATCATCCGAGGCGCACCTAGCTTTTGGCTGTGATATTACATGTAAAATGATTTAAAAACCCATATACAATATTATTAACAACAATCTCTTCTCCTCCATACTGTGGTTCAGTATGACAGTTCATTGGTCAATGGGCAGCAGCTCATTTGCATGAAAGCTAGGCGAGATTTTTTTTCCTAAAAGCTATGTCCAGCAAACAGCTTCAAAAACATGTTTTCTGGAACTCAAATACTATGTTTACTTGTTGGGAAAACACCATAATATGTCTCCTTTAATGTTCTGATCAAGAAAAAATACTTTACGTTCATTCAACTCAATGACTTAATCAGACAGTTCACCTACAAGTTGACTGACAAAGCTGACAGCCCGCAGCCTGTACCACTGCATTTTGCCAGCCGGAAGAGCATAGGTGATAACGCTCATGAAAATTGGAGCAACTTGCGTTTGCTCCCACTTATCATTGGTTTCAAAGTGCCAGAGAGTGAACCAGCATGGCATCTTCTAATGGATCTAAAAGACATTGTGGAGCTAGTGGTTTCTCCATTTCACACAGATGACACAATTAGATACTTAGATAGGAGAACACAGGCATAGATACTTGCACGCTTTCCCAGAGGCAAAATTTCTGCCAACTGATCAAGGCATTTGGACCCCTTGTAGCCGGACGATGCGAATTGAAGCAAAACATTGCTTTTTTAAGCCAGTCGTACGACATACCAGGTGTTGTCGCAACATTTTACTGTCTCTTGCTCTCAAGCATCAGTCGATGCTGGCTTACCCCCTGCATGGCACAGACATACTCAAACATGCCCTCAATGTCTCAAATCTGTCCACAGTGCCTCTGGATGTCCTCAAGGAAAACTTACAGGAAGCAGTGCAAAAAAAGTTTCCAGGAGAGACGTGTGTTCAGGGGGGCAATACAGTGACTTGCTATAGCACCAGTTACTCATTGGGAATGATCTTGCCCTATGGATCCAGCGGAGGGCTTCCAGATTTTGTTGAACTAAGTCCAATCCTCATTGTGCAAGGCCAGCCTGCATGTCAAATGTCTACATTCATGGTACAGTGAGCACCTTAGTTCTTTTGAATTGGAAGCCACAAGACTTGTGAGTCCTTGACCAACAGGAATTAACAGACTCCTATCCTCTTACAGCATACACTGTTGAGCAAAAGCGATTTGTCCCCTTGAAGCGTCACATTCCCCTGCAAGATTAGGTAGTAGATACAGTATATATTGACATCTTTAAAAATACAAAGACAATGTGGTTCTTATTGAACCAGTGATCACACTCACATTTGAGGATTGTTTGAATGCCAAAGGACTTCAAGAGAGCATTGATAGCAGTTTTGCAGAGTCATTGGAAAATGCCTATTCCACAGCATCCACCATAATTCTGTCTTCTCCAGGGAGCACCTCCTCCCTTCGTTCTGACTCCTGGCCAGCTCAGTTTGAGATACTTACCTTCTCCTTCGACACTGAACTCATTCTACGAGCTGCAAATTAAGCTTACAGAAAGGACGGAACCTTACTCAACAATCCTGCAGTAAATGGTTTCACATCGGTAATGACCGATGTATAACCATTTATAGAATTATGTAGCTAACCAGATGTGGCACGTGCTTGCACCTATCTGATGGGCCTTATCTATGCCTTGGAACTAAGGTACCCCAATAAACGGAAATACACATTTGAGATCCTTCAGAAGATCTTTCTAGACCTGGAGGATGCAAACAAAAGATGTCCTCCAAAGTCCATGAACCTAAAATCTGTTTGTATACTTAAAAGCCATACTGGTGCCATTGAAGGTGTAGGATTTGAGTGAGCTCACTCTTATCCAATTTTACAGTTAGTTTTACACTGCACATTCTGAGGTTCTCCCAATGCACTCTCTCAGGTTACATTATTGTGTTTTTTTATTCTATGATACTGGAAAATATTGAATTTGATTATGCTGATGCATGCTTTATTTTGTTATGTATTGTGAATTCTAGCTGTTCTCTGTACTTCAAATGGCACACATAATTCAGTTCCAGCTCAAGTAAAGCATTTAAAGTAACCTGAACTCTATTTTTCAAGCAGCTTTTCATGTACTGCCACAAGAGGCAAAGAAACCATGCAGAAATGGAAATTTCTTTACAAGATTTTTAAATTTTGAGAGCTGCTTGATTTTGGTTTTTGGTTTGCCTTATCAATGTATCTGAATGTAGCTGTGAATAGCTGTTTTGATTAGATAGGGTTGCATTTCGTTATGGTTTTCTGACCTCTAAGAAAGACTGTCAGGGGTGTTCTGATAGTATGTCTTGTGCTGATGTCAATTATTCCTTCAGTGTTCATGACTTTGTGGAATGGGGTTCATATTTTATTGTCAAATAAATTTGTTTGTTTGAGCTAAACAACTTCCAAGTCTTGTTTTGGGTTAACATGCCTAATTATACCTGAGATTTCTTTGACTCATGTGGGTGTTGTTCATGGTATACAGTGTGATAAATCGATTTGTAATTTGGTCCATACAATGTAAGAAAATGGTGAAAAATCCAAATTCCAAGATGCAACCAAATATGTCTTGGTTTGTCCTGATCAACAGTTCACAATTGAAAACATTCACATCAGAGAATCTGGGATTTTTCTTCTTAAAGAAGTGACTCATAGAAAATCATCAATATTGTTGACGATTAATTTAGTTGTTAGCAACTAATTGAATGATCAACTAACCGTTGCAGCTCCTGTGTATTTATCAGTATGGTCAACACTTGGCTCCACGGCAGCATATCCTGACATGTGATAAAAGGATTGTAATTTCCAACACATAGATGACACATACTTAACTTTTTAGGTAGACCAAGCATGATACAAAATATTGTACCTGATCTACTAAAAAAACGGTAAGGCAACTTTTTGCATCAGATTATTATGTAGATAATGCAAGGCTAGTCTTTGTATAGGCTACTTAATTTCATGAATGTAAGAAATTAGTTTGCTACTTAATTTAGTAAGTAAAGTCTATTTAATTTAGTAAGTAAAGTCTACTTAACTTTGCAAGTAAAGTAAACCTATCTTAATAGACTTTACTTATAACATTAAGTTCACTTTGTCAAGTAAAGTTGACTTTACTTGAAAAATTAATATTGAATTTACTTGCAAACTCGTTTCTTACACACAAAAAATTAAGTAGCCTATACAAAGACCAGCCTTGCTTTATCTACATAATAATTATACAAAAAGTCGCCTTACCTTTTATAAGTATTTCAAGCTCAATATATTTATCAGTGTAGGGACTATGATATGGCTATATGGACTATATATTTTTGATAATTTTCCTCATTTTAAATCAAATGTATTATTATTAGGGGTCCGAGCAGCGAAGCACCTTGGCCCTTTATTGTTTCTGTAACGTTTTTTCAAATTCTGTAAAAGTCATACTGCAGCCTATACCGTAAATGGAAAACTCTTGAAATTTTCAGGTATGGTTACGAATAACCCGCTCTACCCATAAACCCAAATTTGTGGTACCATACCCAAAGGTGGCGCTATTGTAAAAATTCATGAATTAGCCTTATTTCTCCTCACCAGATTGACCTGGACTCAAAATAATTTCAGAATATTAATCTCTAGAATCAGACGCATTCAGGGTCACAGACCCGCATCCAGGGTCTTAAAAATGCCCTAAAAATGTATACTTTTCCCACAATTTCATATTAAAGCTAAACATGATTACAAGATTCACAGGCTACAAAAATTCAACAAAATCGCCAAATTAAATCTTTAGACCAAGCCTCACAAAAATCCTCGAACAAAATTTGTTATACCTAGTGCCATTTGAGAAATATTGGCCTATAAAGTTGGAGCAGTCAGCCCATTTTTCTTATATGACCATTTTGTTATTGTATAAAAATACATACGATTATTATTACCCCCCCACTACTAATAAACCCAAATTGTTGGTACTGCACCAAGGTGGCGCTATTTAAAAAATTATGAACGAGCCTTATTTCTCCTTACGAGATTGACCTGGACTCGTTGTTCTTTCATCATATTAATAAAACTCTAAAATCGCATGCATCTTTTTCCCCCTAGTCTTCTGCTCTAAAAATGTTTACTTTTCCCATAATTTAATAGAAAAATCAAACATCCACAGTTTCAACCCATTTTGCCGTAATGACCATTTTGTTATTGTATAACCACCATATGGCTATCATTAGGTAGATACCATTAACAGTGCCAATTTTCAGATTTGAACTCTTTTAAGAAAGCCCTTAATTCTCTTGTGAATTGTGTGCTTGGAGTTTTCTTGATGTTGTGTGCTTATCAATCTATATTTTCACGATGTGAATGAGGCTTCATGCAGTTCAGGAATGTCAGTGGCCCAACGGGATGATGCCGTGTACTGGTGATCCCTACTTAAGAGTTTGAATCCTGATTAGAGCATTATGAACAAGCTGAACATGACATTCTGTCATTGCCACTCAATTAAGAAACACAACATTGAATAGCACCTGAAATTCATCAGGCAATAAACGTTCCGGCTCATTAGTTTCCAAGAATCGGACTGCCAATAGTACGGCATTAAGGGAAACTTCATCATTTACCATTTTTTCTTCATAATTAACTTTGTCATATGTTTTCTTGACTACAAATGATTAATTTCCCCAGAAATTCAAAGATTTTTCAGGTGTATGTTTTGAAGAAAGCCCTTAATTCATTTGAGAAATGTGTGCTTTGAGTTTTCTGGATGCTGTGTGCTCGTCAATAGACATTTTGACCATGTGAATGAGGCTGCAGTTCAGGTTTCAGGAACATTTTTCCTTAAATATGACAATTATATGTTATATTTATATATCTTCCATTAGTGTGTTCTTGACTTATAATTTCTCTCAGACCCCGTTAATCACCGCTTGCGGTTATATTTATTATTATTATTATTATTATTATTATTATTATTATTATTATTATTATTATTATTATTATGTGTATATATATATTTGCATAATATATATAACTAGCAAAAAAAGACAAATCACCCTTGCCACACAACAGGCCCCAGCTGCGCTGCATCTGTACACTACTCAGGCACTTTAAATTGGACTAGCTTGCACTTTTCACCATTGATGCTGATACACAAAGTTTTCATCGATACATGTTCATTTTATTGTGCATTTCCCAGGAAAAGAGTAATTGAATTGTTGTGCAACATATATTATTATTATTATTTATTTTTTTATTTTTTTTAATTACTATTATTATTGTATGTAGGGTATTTAGGCTACATTATTTTGTTTATGTCCATTTTTCCTCAGTCAGCACTGCGGTTATTTTGTTGCCTTGATGCGACCCGTAGTTACGTCAGAGAGTAGAACTTGTCTTTTTGGCAAGATGGCTACTGAACCAAATAAGACTGAAATCCTTACCATTTTTAAACGATTACGATCTATTCCCACAAACAAGGTAACGCAAATCTATAGCACTTGTTATTTGTACATCAGAATATTCCGATGTTTGTTAACCCTGGTTGTTTTCATATTGACTGGCCATTAAATGCCCGTTTGAAGCTAGCTCTATTCTACTGGTTAGCTATATCACAGGCCCAGACTGACGTTTCTCTGCTGGCCTAATCTACCGGTGTAAATCAGTCACATATGAAGGTCACCTATACCGTCCTTAAGACAAGATTCAGAACTCGGGTAACTCTAGTAACTACTTTGCTGCGAAACGAACGAGGGGTTGGATTGTCCGTGTAGGACATTATGTAGGGAGCAAGCTAACGGTACCTGGCATTATCGAACAAGCCATAAGGTGAATTAATTCCTATCTAACATAATTTGGATCTTTTGCCAGATATATCCCAGAATATATGCCCCCTGTTTCCTCTCTTCACAGGTATGTTTTGACTGTGCAGCAAAAAACCCAAGTTGGGCCAGTATTCCATATGGAGTGTTCTTATGCATCGACTGCTCTGGAATCCACCGTTCCTTGGGAGTGCACCTCAGTTTCATCAGGTACCTTCCAGTCAATTTAACCCAAGCTGTCTCCATACAAACAAACATGATTTACAATGTGTTGTTAATGGGTCACATAGTTTTACAGACTTTCTTGAGCCAGTAAATGGATATGATAGGACTAGGAATCAACGTAGATCTCCTCATGTGTCCTCTTTTTCTGGGATGCAACATCCTTTAAAATCCATAAGATAATTATATAATTAAATAATTTTGCTTAAACATGGGAATTCCGTGCACTAATGCTGTTCTTTTTTTTAATACTAAAATGATACGACCTCAAGGATCAAATGCTTTCATTGACCAATGGGTCGCAGTAGAAAAATAATGATATAATCGCAACCTAATTATTAACTATGACATTGTGTGGTATACAAGGAACCCATCTTTTCTCAAACTCACAAACCTCACAAGGTCTCTAAGGAACACACTGACAGCAGCATGAAATGGGTCTTCAATGAGATGACATTAATACGCAACACACAAAATAGGCATGTAAAAGACCAATGGTTCAAGTAGCCCTTATGCCGCATTTCCTCTGCAGGGTGCGGTACGGTTCAGTTCGCCTCAGTCCGGTAGGGAGGGGGCGGTATAGCCCAGCTCAGTTCCAAGGTGGCGTTTCCACCGCCGACAGTACCCTTTATGGTAGGCCGGATGTCGATCGCCGCGGCAGCTACGTAAACATCGTGACATCATAGCAGCGCAGAGGAGAATGCAGAGGAACGTCTCCACCTCCTTGTTCTTGTTCGCCCAAACATGTTCTCAGCGTTCAGTGCAGTCCGGGGTCAACTGCAGCATGGAGGAGAAAGTGATTGTTGCCGTTTGCGATTCTCGGAGCTCTATATATAATAGTATATAATATAATAGTATATATAATATCACGGCCAAAAGCTCTGTGCGCCTCCAGATGGCCGTAGCGTGGGGAGCTCTCATAGGGATTGGGCTTCTCGGGGTTTGTTTACCGGCGTTGCTATGGTTTCCGGTCTTGTGTGTTCCAACGGTTTATTAGGTAGGCCCATAATAAATCTCTGTCTAATCAATACTTCATTCACTGCCTCTTCCGTGGTCATTACAATATTATGAATAGACTGTGTCGGGTCCTCCGACGTCTCCCCCACTTCCACAAAAGGTGAAGACAAGGCAATGGTGGCTATCGTGTTGTTGCGCGTTAATTTCAACAACACTTGCACAGCGACAGATTATGATTTGTGGCGCGACAAAACTTCGGCGACAAATGTCGCGTTTGGTGTGAACGCAGGCTACTGTTTGTTTGTTTTATCCCCAAGTCACCCGGAAGTGACGATTCTGTCGACCAATTAACGGAGGGGGTGTGTAGCTCGAATTTTCCGGCACCCTTCAGGCGTCTCATTACCCCAACGGAGGAGTACTGAAGAGGAGGGCAAAACGAGTACGGCTCAGTCCGGGTCTCGCCCACTTTTGGCAGTGGAAACGCAAGCCTTACCGCACTTTTGCGAACCAAACCGTACCGCACCGTGCTGTGGAAACGCGGCATTAGTCCCCATTACAGGCCAAATATTTATGATGTGATGGTGAGCACAATAAACACGTGATGCGACCTTATTGATTTAAACTTTCACGTTACACATACACACACAAGTGTGCGCTGTGCAGGTGCAGGGACATAACCACAGAAAATGCATGTTTGTACATGAGCTAAAAAAAAACAAACTCAAGAGTTATGCATAAAATTATCATACATTCATGTAGATCTTCAACTTGAAACTTGAACTATGTACAGTTAACGCCTGCTCAACAAATACATCATGAATCAAATCTCCTTATAACTGACACGGAGGTTTCAGTTAGGGGTCTGTTGGCACTCCCTCACCACTTATTACTATTGGACAGCTGCCAATCTCCGACTCCTCAATACTTAAATTGGATCAAATCTAAATGTCAACCTCACGTCTATTGGTATTAGGGGTGTAATGATAAACGTATTTGTACTGAACCGTCATGGTACAGGCACTTTGATGTGGTTACAGAGGTGGACCGCGGTGCGTAGATGTGGCATACATAGCGTTAATAGGGCGAATGTAAAAGCTTGTTTTGTGATGCAGAATTTAAAACTTGAAGTTTCCACCACCTTGACTAAGACAATTTTAGGGGAAACACTGTAAACCCCTAATAACAATCATTTCCAATCGATTAATCATTTTACCGCCAGTGTAACAAGAAATAACGTAACCTTTTTAAGCTTGATATTGTGTTTCTAGGTTAAATTTTGAAATTGTTTAGGCTCCATGACGTACGCAATGGTTAGCTTTTGTGAAAGCCACCTTGGGCTAGAGCGTCATCTAGAACGTTGTCATGCTTTAGCCTCAATGTAAGTCAATGAGACCAACTGGAAATACAGTCAGGTCCATAAATATTGGGACATCGACACAATTCTAATCTTTTAGGCTCTATACACCACACAATGGATTTGAAATGAAACAAACTACATGTGCTTTAACTGACTTTCAGCTTTAATTTGAGGGTATTTACATCCAAATCAGGTGAACGGTGTAGGAATTACAACATTTTGTATATGTGCCTCCTACTTTTTAAGGGACCGAAAGTAATGGGACAATTGGCTGCTCAGCTGTTCCATGTCTTGGTGTATGTTATTCCCTCATTATCCCATTTACAAGGAGCAGATAAAAGGTCTAGAGTTCATTTCAAGTGTGCTCTTTGCATCAGGAATCTGTTGCGGTCAACTCTCAATATGAGATCCAAAGAGCTGTCACTATCAGTGAAGCAAGCCATCATTAGGCTGAAAAATCAAAACAAACCAATCAGAGAGATGGCAAAAACATTAAATGTGGCCAAATCAACTGTTTGGAACATTCTTATAAAGAGAACGCACCGGTGAGCTCAGCAACACCAAAAGACCCGGAAGACCACAGAAAACAACTGTGGTGGAAGAGGAATTCTTTCCCTGGTGAAGAAAACACCCTTCACAACAGTTGGCTAGATCAAGAACACTCTCCAGGAGGTGGCTGTATGTGTGTCAAAGTCAACAATCAAGAGAAGACTTCACCAGAGTGAATACAGAGGGTTCACCACAAGATGTAAACCATTGGTGAGCCTCAAAAACAGGAAGGCCAGATTAGAGTTTGCCAAACAACATCTAAAAAAGCCTTCACAGTTCTGAAACAACATCCCATGGACAGATGCGACAAAGATCAACTTGTACCAGAGTGTGCAACCAAGTAATAAGAAGTGAAAGTTGATAAGAGAAAGTAACTCCTACATGATCCTAAAAATACCACCTCATCAGTGAAGTATGGTGGTGGTAGCGTCATGGTGTGGGCATGTATGGCTGCCAATCAAACTGGTTCCCTTGTATTTATTGATGATGTGACTGCTGACAAAAGCAGCAGGATGAATTCTGAAGTGTTTCGGGCAATATTATCTACTCGTATCCAGCCAAATGTTTCAGAACTCATTGGACGGCACTTTACAGTGCAGATGGACAATGACCCGAAGCAAACTGCGAAAGCAACCAAAGAAGTGGAATGTTATGCAATGGCCTAGTCAATCATCTGACCTGAATCCGATTGAGCATGCATTTCCCTTGCTGAAGACAAAACTGCAGGGAAAAAGCCCCAAGAACAAACGGGAGCTGAAGACAGTTGCAGTAGAGGCCTGGCATCACCAGGGATGAAACCCAGCGTCTGGTGATGTCTATGCGTTCCAGACTTCAGGCTGTAATTGACTGCAAAGGATTTGCAACCAAGTATTAAGAAGTGAAAGTTTGATTTATGATTGTTAATTTGTCCCGTTACTTTTGGTCCCTTTAAAAAGTGGGAGGCACATATATAAACTGTTGTAATTCCTACACCGTTCACCTGATTTGGATGTTAATACCCTCAAATTAAAGCTGAAAGTCTGCAGTTAAAGCTCATCATGTTTGTTTTATTTCAAATCCATTGTGATGGTGTATAGAGCCAAAAAGATTAGAATTGTGTAGATGTCCCAATATTTATGGACCTGACTGTATACGAAGCGGGTATGAACTTAAACTTAAAAGTACTGTTCAGTTTGATTGCATTAAACCATTATAAACATGGTGTTTACATTAAATGACCTAGAGAAGGTTTCTGAGGAAATAGGTAAATTGCCTTAAATCAGAACAAATGTTCTTCAGCGCTGTCTGGTGGCCACATGGTGAGTTTGGCTTGTGTCATTCAATTATATTTGCCCTGAACTTTCAAGTGTCTACATTTTACAATGGGTTCTCAAGAGTTTCTTTCTCAGTACTATAGGGATACCAACTGATAATAACCAACTGATCTTTATTTTAGAAATTTAATCTTCCACTTGTGTGCCACACTGTGTTCTAGCTTTATCCACTCTGACCAAGTAGTTTCCACATTTAATATTTCACTTGCACAACAATCTTTCTTTTGGCAACAAGAGTACATGTTATAGCCCGTGCAGTTGTGGAGATACACTCTATTTACTGGGCATGTTATTTTCTGAAATATAACATATACATAAATTAGAAAATCCCCTATTGTGACAACAACACTACTCTGTACTCTGTGGATGTGTGGTCACCTGAAGCAGGGTGTCCGCGCATCCTTAAAAAGTCTTAAATTCATGTTTCTAAATTTAAGGCCTTTAAAAGTCTTAAATTCGTTACAAATGTCATATGCTGGTCTTAAATACTGTAACTCATGGTCTTAAATTTGTCGGGGCAGGACTATATATTTTTTTATTTTTCTCGAGTGACTTTTCAGGAAAGACATGTAGAGAGTCTTCTTTCTTGCTGCTGCATATATAAACGGCTATCTGCGTGCTTGCTAGCTAGTCTGCGACAATGGGTAGGTGCAAATTCAAGGACAGTTGGCTGGAAGACGCCCGTTTCCGAAGTTGGCTCGCGTCTGTTGCCAACCCCCACCATCGTGTGTTTTAGGTCTTAAATTTCATTCAAGGTGGTATTAAAAAGGTCTAAAAAAGTCTTAAATTTGACTTGCTGAAACCTGCAGATACCCTGCTGATGGGTCCTTATGTGATACCAGACTCTAAATTGTGTGATTTATAGACATTTTCAATAAAGCTGTCAAAATGACGAATGGAATCACCTCAACCATTTAATTGACATGGGAAATATGAGACTGGTTGTCATTGTTTGCTATGATTTAGTAGGATCAAATAACTTGTAATACTTTTGTTCTAATTGCATGTACTAGTCAGTAAGAAAGATGTTTCTGTCAAATAACTTGGATGGCTAGTTTTGTCAGACCAATAGTTTGTTAATATTTGTTATATTATCAAAATGTAATTTTATTTACATGAAGGGAAAGGAACATGGTACTCCTCCCAAAAACCAAATACCTTGATTTAATACCGCCATATTCATTTTAGACTACCTTACCTTGTGTTCCTTTTTAGATCTACAGAGTTGGATTCCAACTGGAACTGGTTTCAGCTAAGATGTATGCAGGTTGGTGGCAATGCCAATGCGGTAAGTCATAGAGCTCTCGCCAACTGGGAAGCAGTAATGTTTTGAACAGAGAAAAGATGGATTGTGTGCCCAGCAGCCGTAGCCCAGTAGCCATGTGAGCAAGGTTCTCAATTTGTATATTGTGTGATATTAGTAGAATTTTATGACGTATTTGTTCTCCTCCCTTGGGGTTGATCAGCATCTGTGGTGAAGCAGTTTCAAAAACTATGTTGTAGATGTTAAATTACTTTGCTAAGACCAAATCAGACTTGAACTCGGATACAAGTCTGCGTTACTTATTAGAGATTTTTTCTGGTCGCTGAGCTGCACGTACGCAAAGACGTACAGTCCTCACAGGGCCTAGCAATGCGTCACCATTTTATGCAGGGTTTACAGCCAGCATTCACTGATTGTTGGGGGCTTTTTATTTTTTTAAGAAAAGTCAGTTCATATTTTTCGATGCTTAAATCTGAGAAGGTGGAGACCAGTGCTGCAGAATCACTTTCAAAATTGAGAACTCAGCCCTCTAAATTCATATTTGGAAACGAATAACATGTATCTAATATGACGTGATCACTCGAACAAGGTGCAAGAAAACAAAAAACACCTTTACTTCACTGACCCTGATCAAGTCCAGGTACATAAATATGAAAAGTAAAAGCCTTCCTTGTATGCAATACATAATACAATCGCTGATGTTGACTAAATACAGTTTTCCTTCACTCTTTGTAGACTGTCTTCTTTCGGCAACATGGGTGTGCTACAAATGATACCAATGCCAAGTACAACAGTCGGGCTGCCCAGATGTACCGGGAGAAGATTAGACAGCAAGCCAATTCTGCATTGGCCAAATATGGAACCGATGTATGTCTTTTGTTAGTCTTGTTAAAATCCTATAATCCCCAATAACTCTTCCATTAGTTTATTGATCAATTAGGCCATTTATTTTTAATTAAAGGTACGTTATGTAAAAATCAAACGTTTTAAATTGGACATTTCAAAGGAGAAAATACTGGCCGTTGGTTCAGTATACTTTTTAGATATAGCTCCATTAAGCCGGTCAGACACCAGACGGGGCAAAAAGGTCCATATCCCGTTGTATTCAAGACAAAACGTCCAAAGATTTGGTTTAAGGTGTTGATTTGGGTTTAATATATGGATGCTGTGGCATGCCAAGGTTTTGTGTGGTAGAAGATATGAGCTAAACAAATGCGCAAAGCTTTAGAAATAATAGCATGTTTATATTGCTTTTTATAGGAATCCAATAATCCTGTAGGTCTTACGATTTAGAAACAATATTGCTGTGTGTTTGGTTTATGTAAGGTTGTGGTTAACACAGGCCTTTACGACTCATTGTTGAGGTCTAGATACATATTTTTTCTTTGAGTATCACTCAGTTTCCTTTGACGTGTCTTACTGGAACACCTCATGGTTCTTTTAATTTTTTATTTAATTATTTAATCATTTGGATAGCGTGTTTGACGCCAGTAATGATTAGGCTGTTAAAAATTGATGAAGTAATTGCCTCTGCTCCCTAAATTAACAGTCGTTTTTTTTCCAGTTGTGGATAGATACTTCTGGAGGAGTGGTTGCAAGTGTGGCCCCGGAGAAAAAGGCAGCTGACTTCTTTGCAGAGCATACGCAGGTTGGTTCAAATATGTTTTCGTTTTGGCTTGAGCATACACATTATATATTTTTTTACCACATCTTTGTTGATCTTTTATTCATAACAGATCAGTTTATATCTTACTACTATAATAGCAGGCCTGTCGCACCATTTACTCAAGTTACTCATGTGCGTATGTGCCAAGCAGCCTGCAGCTCACACACACAGCACGAGCGAACGCATAAATACACCGTAAGCACTAGGGGTGTAACGGTACACGTATTTGTACCGAACTGTCATGGTGCAGGCACTTCGGTGCGGTTACAGAGGTGTACCGTGTTACGTAAATGTGGCGTACATAGCGTTAATATCGCGAATGTAAAGGCTTTTTTTTGCGATGCGAATTTTTAAACTTGAAGTCGGAGTTCTACCTGGACCGTTTAGCCAAGGTATACTTTTTTTTCTGTCGTATCACGCATGTAGTCCGGTAACTTATCAACCCCAGCGTCCTCGGTTGCTCAGCGACGTCAACGTTTTTGGACTATTTTTTTGACGCTTCTAGTTCACTGTCCTGCAGGCTGTGTTCAGTAAAAAAATAAAAAAATAGTGATCTGTTTTCGGCGCATGTAGGTCTTGAAAACCGAGGTACGTACCGAACCGTGGCTTTTGTGTACCGTTGCACCCCTAGTAAGCACGCACATACACACTGCACACACGAACATACATGGAAAAGCACACACGCATGCATGCACGCACATGCACACACCGCACGTCAAGACAAAGGCAGCAACACACTCGGCGAGCTAAGACGTTAAGTTTTGAAATACCACGGCTCCGCCATCAACACACGCGCAGGTAAGTACACAGACACGCGCGCACACCACAACGACACTCACCCAGGTAAGATGTTATGTTTTTAAACATCACTGCTCCGCCATCGACACACGCGCCCAGGAAAGAACACACGCACACACCGCAGCGACATACTCGCCCAGATAAGACGTTATGTTTTTAAACATACTGCTCCGCCGTTGACACCATCCCAGGTAACTCGTTCTGTCTATAGACTAGAAATTGCGATAAAAGAAGGGAAGAGACAATTTATCACCTCTACAAGCAACTGCGGGTCGTTCATTTTGTCATATATAAACCTTCAACACATAAGTCACGTGATTGCATTGCCAAAGTGTTATTTTACTTTTTGGAGACCTGCTTATACGCAGTTTCTATACATTTACCATGTTTGACAATCCTGAGTTGTTTGCCTTTGGAATGGTGGAATGGAATAGAATTATTCCCTGTTGACTTCCATTATAAAAATAATTGCTTGGTGAGCACTTGCAACAGTGGTAATTTTAAATTGACCCCTTGGCATAATTTTGTCAACTATCAAAACAAAATATTCCAAATTACTAGTCCTTGTTGGGCACACCAAATTTAAGACCTTTGGGTTCTCGGAAGCAGGCTTGTGATTTATTGAACAATGCCAGATAATTTACATAAGGCCTTGATTTGTTTTTATCAGAAGGGGCACGGCTCACAGCTATGAAGGCTATGTAGGTTTGGCCACTAGTTGGAGCGCTCCCTATGCCTAACATTTTTTGGAGACCTCTGTACTTCCGTGGCTTGCTTTGCAACCACACTTATACTAATAAGACGCATGATTATAATAGGGTGCCTTACTTTGAAACCACACGAATAAGACGCATGATAATAATGTGGCTTGCTTTGCTACGAATACAAAGACTTTTAGACTTGTAAACTACGCGGAAGCCTTTACTTGCATGTAATCTTTTTCCATTTTCTCCTTTGTTTCTTGTATTCAGGCTGCAAATGACTGGTCCATGGCATTCCCATCACTTTCAGAGCATAATGGAGCCACTGTCACTCCCCTGCTCATGGATGCAATTGCCAAGACCCAGGAGCCCAACAAACGTTAGTATTAAGACTAGCATTTCAATTTATAACATTGCTGAGGTAAACGGTACTAATTTAGAACATGAAATTTGGAGATTTGACTACAATGCAGGGGCCTATATTGCATTATTTTTGGCGAGGTTTAACAAAAAAAGCCATAGTTCATTTTATTGTATAATTTCATTTGATCCGTTACTGTCTAGAACTGGAAGAAGGCCCAAGCATTGATGGACTGGGTTCATCCCCTAAAGCTGCCATTGGTGAGTTTTATCTAGTCGTAACACTGGAGCTTGTGGTTATTATTGCCATTTAAAGTTTTTCCATTTACAGTTTGTTGGCCTTTCCTTCCGTATAAGAAATGACATGCGTACATGTTCGTTTGGCCTCTAGAAACATCCATGCGCTTGTCTTCAGACGAGTCATGGAATCTCACAGGTGATTACAATGGGTTGTTGTTGACAGTCTGGCTGTACTCCAGCATTGTTTTTTGCTTCTCCCCCTTGCTTCTCCCCCTTTTTTTTTCTGTGGTTTGTTGGGGATTTTTATGGTCAAAGGAAATTGAACGAAAACCATAAATATGAGAGCATGTTCTTTTGATAAATTTGGTAATTAATCCAGAACCATACCTGAAAAGGTTTACCAAAGCATTTAACCTAGTGTTGTTACCGGTGTAATGATGGAAGATGAGCCACCGCTTGGATTTTGTTCACACTGTCTCCACTGTCAATTTGCTATTACGGTAGTCTATTCCACTCGACACGATTGCCCTGATCGATAGAAATTCTAAAACTCAGTTGACAGGCCTTAGTTTGCATGCTGAACATTTTTGCCATTGGGACCCATAATGTCCGTCAGGATAGATATTATTATTTTTTAGAAAAACTTGTCACTATACTATGCTTTCCAGATACAGACATGCACTAATACATACTGTGATAACCCGGGTCTGTGGATTTCCTGCCTTCCCAAATTAACACACGTCGGCGTCAGTTTAAGCCATGAAGGCACTTTTATTTAACGCAAATAATCCGCGAGTTGCCGGTGTTCTCCGAGGTATGATAGTTAATTTCCAGAGTTCCTTAACGTGTGTGTGTGTGTGTGTGTGTGTGTGTGTGTGTGTGTGTGTGTGTGTGTGTGTGTGTGTGTGTGTGTGTGTGTGTGTGTGTGTGTGTGTGTGTGTGTGTGTGTGTGTGTGTGTGTGTGTGTGTGTGTGTGTGTGCGTGCGTGCGTGTGCGCGCACACACGTGGACAAAATTGTTGGTACCCCTCTGTTAATGAAAGAAAAACCCACAATGGTCACTGAAATAACTTGAAACTGACAAAAGTAATAATAAATAAAAATGTACTGAAAATTAACCAATGAAAATCAGACATTGCTTTTGAATTGTGGTTCAACAGAATAATTTCAAAAAACAAACTAATGAAACAGGCCTGGACAAAATGATGGTACCCCTAGAAAAGTTTGAAAATAATTTGACCATAGGGAAATGTTAAACTAAGTTGTGTTCTCTAATTAGAGTCACAGGTGTCTTCAAACCAGTCAGTCTGCCTATTTAAAGGGTGAAAAGTAGTCACTGTGCTGTTTGGTGACATGGTGTGTACCACACTGAACATGGACCACAGGAAGCGAAGGGGAGAGTTGTCTCAGGAGATTAGAAAGAAAATTATAGACAAGCATGTAAAAGGTAAAGGCTATAAGACCATCTCCAAGCAGCTTGATGTTCCTGTGACTACAGTTTCTCATATTATTCAAAAGTTGAAGGTCCATGGGACTGTAGACAACCTCCCTGGACGTGGCTGCAGGAGGAAAATTGATGACAAAATGAAGAGACGGATAATAAGAATGGTAACCAAAGAGCCCAGAACAACCTCCAAAGAAATTAAAGGTGAACTCAAAGGTCAAGGTACATCAGTGTCAGATCGCACCATCCGTCGTTGTTTGAGCCAAAGTGGACTTCATGAAAGACGACCAAGGAGGACACCACTGTTGAAAGCAAATCATAAAAAAGCGAGACTGGAATTTGCCAAAATGCATATTGACAAGCCACAAAGCTTCTGGGAGAATGTCCTATGGAAAGAGGAGACAAACTGGAACTTTTTGGCAAGGCACATCAGCTCTATGTTCACAGACGCAAAAATAAAGCATACCAAGAAAAGAACACTGTCCCTACTGTGAAACATGGAGGAGGCTCAGTTATGTTCTGGGGCTGCTTTGCTGCATCTGGCACAGGGTGTCTTGAATCTGTGCAGGGTACAATGAAATCTCAAGACTATCAAGGCATTCTGGAGAGAAATGTGCTGCCTAGTGTCTGAAAGCTTGGTCTCAGTCGCAGGTCATGGGTCATCCAACAAGATAATGACCTTAAAACACACAGCTAAAAACACCCAAGAATGGCTAAGAGCAAGACGTTGGACTATTCTGAAGTGGCCTACTATGAGCCCTGATCTAAATCCTATTGAACATCTGTGGAAGAAGCTGAAACATGCCATCTGGAGAAGGCACCCTTCAAACCTGAGACAACTGGAGCAGTTTGCTAATGAAGAGTGGGCCAAAATACCTGTTGACAGGTGCAAAAGTCTCATTGACAGTTACAAAAATCGTTTGATTGCAGTGATTGCCTCAAAAGGTTGTGCAACAAAATATTAAGTTAAGGGTACCATCATTTTTGTCCAGGCCTGTTTAATTAGTTTGTTTTTTAAAATGATTCTGTTGAACCACAATTCAAAAGCAATGTCTGATTTTCATTGGTTAATTTTCAGTACATTTTTATTTATTATTTCTTTTGTCAGTTTCAAGTTATTTCAAGTTATTTTTCTTTCATTAACAGAGGGGTACTCACAACTGTGTGTGTGTGTGTGTGTGTGTGTGTGTGTGTGTGTGTGTGTGTGTGTGTGTGTGTGTGTGTGTGTGTGTGTGTGTGTGTGTGTGTGTGTGTGTGTGTGTGTGTGTGTGTGTGAATATATAATAGGGCTGTCAAGCGATTAAAAATTATATCTAATTAATTAAAGGCTGATTAATTAATCTCAATTAATCGCCTACATTTTCCCGAGAAAGTATTTCAAAATAATTAAATTCAAGTAAATTATGGCATATTAGTGATTCAATGAATGAATACATAATGGACTTTAAAGTTCAATGTCTTTTTTAGTTAATGAAATGTATTTCATTAACATACGGTGCATTTTAAGATCAAATAAATAACTTTTCCATCTCACTCGCTTGAACGCCTGGTCGAGTGTGGCCTGACGAGGCTGGCTGCTAGCGCCAGGTTCAGGGGCTGTGGCAGCTCGTACCTGCCAGCTTGCTGCAAAATGTTTTGCTTTGAGGTTGATATGTAAGGGTTGATGAACTCCGGTGATTCCTTACTACAGAGATTGCAGATAACAGTGTTCCTATCTTCAGTTCCGTCTGGGAGTTGTTTGAACTTGAATTTTCCATTCACGGTGACGCGTAGCGTCTTCTTGTCTTCTTCCATTTTGTTTCAATCCAAATGATGCACCGGGTCAAAGGGCACTATAGAAGCGCGATTAATCTGCGTAATTTCTTTAACGCGTTATTTTTTCTGTGATTAATTAATCAAAATTAACGCATTAATTTGACAGCCCTAATACATATATATATCTATACATCAGTGGTGGCTGGTGGTTTTTAAAGTGAGGGAGGAAGGACTGCGCGCTTGGTTGCCATTGGCCTGCTTGAACTGTTAGTGGAGTATGGTGGCATAAGTACGTCAGACTCAAGTTGTTTCAGGGTGTTTTGGGGAACCACAAAATAGCAGGGAGGTATAATTATGTAAATAAAATTGATACAAATCCACCAGTGGCAGCATTGTACTTTGAAGGCTGGTGGGCAGCATGTCTTGGACTACAAGGGCAGAAGGAAAGGATGCAAAGTCAATTAGTCAAATCAGGCCTACTTTTGATTTGTAAAACAAAATAAAAAAATCATTAGTTGTCTGAGCAATCTATACATTTTTTTATTCTCAACAATGTTAAGGAGGATCTTCCTCTCACTGGAGGTGTGTGTGTGTGTGTGTGTGTGTGTGTGTGTGTGTGTGTGTGTGTGTGTGTGTGTGTGTGTGTGTGTGTGTGTGTGTGTGTGTGTGTGTGTGTGTGTGTGTGTGTGTGTGTGTGTGTGTGTGTGTGTGTGTGTGTGTGTTGATTTAAGCTCAGGAACATGGAAATAATTATTTTAAAACTGTCCATGGGAATCAGGAAGTAAACTCACCTTTCCAAGGAATTGGTAGCCCTAGTTTGTCATCTGAGCACATTCTTAACAAACTGGCATTCATTTGATTTGGACATTAGAAGTTTAATCTTTTAAGACTTCTTCTTTGTTCGACTTCAAAACCTTTTTTGTTTGTCTACCAATTCTTTAAGAAAATGCAAGATTTATTTGTATATAAAATAGTTATTTATAATGCAACTCCAATATAGTTACATTACCCGAGATGAATGTGTAGGAAAACAAACATTCGATTTTGATTGAAAGAGTTGTGTGTGCTGATGCTTTTACATACTTATCTTTAACCCACTGTTTTGTCGTGTTTTGTTAATCAATTATTGGTGAGTAGAAATATTCTAGTCGCACTTAACATTATTTTATGGCTTGTTTCCTTGTCATGTTCTGTTGGGTTTTGAAAAAGCCTTAATTTGCCTGTGACTTGATGTCATGTCATGGTTTGTTGTGCTACAGATGTCAAACCATCCCTCATTGGAAAGAAAAAGCCCATGACCACTAAAAAGGGGGTAAGTGTTTGGCCTCTTGGAACATGTTTTTAATCAATGTAGCATTGCTCTCGAGGGGCTAGATTTGTAGAACTTCTACCAAACCATCAAACGTTGTCTGCCTCTCCCCCCAGCTGGGGGCCAAAAAAGGCCTGGGGGCCCAGAAAGTGAGCAGCAAGAGCTTCTCGGAGGTGGAGAAGCAGGCGCAGGTGGCGGAAAAGATGAGGGAGGAACAGCTGGCGGAGGCCAAGAAGAACTCTGAGGTCTCCATGTAAGTCAAGAGTCTTTCATTGCATATATGTAGTGTTGAAATGGTATTGCATTTCAGCATTGTGGATCAAGGAATTTGATTTGGTCATGTTGCGGCTTGTGTTTGGCTGATTATATAAGCCAATCCATTTTTTATATTGAGAGTGCGAGAACCCACATTCCCGGGTTCGGTGACTGGTCCCTCCGTTCTCGCTGCTTTGCCAGATATTTGAGACATAAACAAATATAGTCTCCTCCATCTCTGCTTCCTCCCTCCGTTTCACAGCTGTTGTGATTTAACAAACCTGTGATTGATAACAAAGAATGAACCATCACAGAGAAGTTGCCCTGATAAGACGGATATTAGTCTAATATCTAAATTGGCTCCTTCAGATGCAGGTGAATTGAAGTCAAATCAAATATTCTCGGCTTGGATGGCTGTGCCTGTTCTAAAAAATGGCACTAATATAGCTTTTAAAGTTTTAGTAAAAAAAAAAGACTGGACCAGATTGGATTTGCAATATAGATTGGCTGTATTGCTGTACAACTACTCATGAGACCTCAGAGTCAGGCCTTGCACTTTAACATCTGTCGAAGCGCACCACGGACATTCTATAAAACGTTGAGGACACACTACATCATTAGTCGGTTGCCTTGTGTAACTGTGTGGGAATAAGGGAAAGACCAGGGGATAAACACACACTGTTTATTTCAAAACGCGCAGTGCGAATGATAAAGTGCATGGTATTAGAATAGTAGTTACTTTTGCAACCGTAGTGGAGAACTCGACACCTTCCTTGGCACGAGTTCAGGCACAACACCTCCACCCACCTGTTGATTGATTGGGTGTGTCGGTACAGCTGGTCACGCACGTCAGGCGAATACAATGGGTATCGACTGTGCCATTATTTTCAAATTCCTGAAGCCTCTCTTTGTTCCTTGCTGCTTTTGTTCTATTTTGAAAGAGAAAGGTTAACCAAGTGCACAAATGTAAAAAAAAAAAAAATTTGAAAAAAATCTAAGTATGGTTCTATAAATAGTTGCCTGTTGTCTCATTCTTTTTATTTTCATTTATTTATGCTCAATGTGTTAAAGGGCCACTAGATCAATACATTATATCCTGTTGGGGTAGTGATAGAGTATTTTTAAATAATTTTGTTTTCAATGTACCGTATTTTTGGAAAATAAAGCAGTGGTTTGTATCCTGTATCCGGTTTTACTTAAACTTGGATCGCCATTAACTTCAATTAACCACAAACGCTTACTCAATCATCAGTTGACCCGCAACGCAGTGTGGTTGCGGCCCTAAGGAACATTATACAATTTCACGCCAGCATTGGGCAGTACATGTAAGTATTTGGGTTGTTGGCAAAGACGTGTCAAAAAATAGCAGCTTCTAGTACCAACCCCTGATAACAATACCACAGTACAATCTAGTAGTGGGTCTAACTGGAGGAAAACTATGCTACACTTTTGTTTCATTTTTTTAAGAAAATACGGTATTATGTATAAGTGGTTCTGGCACAAACTGGCAGCTGCGCATCATTCAGTGGATGAGGAGGGATACCCCCCCCCCTCGCGACACACTTAGTATTAGTCATCTACCCCTTACCCCTCCCCCTTGTTTTGAAGGGGAAGGGGTAAGGGTTAGAAATGGGATTGGGCCTTACTCCCTCAGTCACTATGTAGGGAGCTTTTAGTACCTCAAAATGGAATCCATAAGCTTTTGGATTTCAAACTGTCAGCAGAGCACAAATAATGAAAGCACTATCCCACCCTAACCCAACACTGTTTGTATGCTTCCACCTGGTCCCTGGCTTCAGCGTGGCCTCCATGCGTCTGGCCTACAAGGAGCTGGAGATCGACCGGAAGATGGAGGAAAAGAAGATCCAGAACATGGAGGGCAAGAAGAGGGAGCAGGCCGAGAGGCTGGGCATGGGCTTCGGCAACCGCAGGTGAGTTGAATGATGAGCCGGACCAAGTTGGGACGTAATTGAACGGCGTTTTATCGACTTGGATTCCTCAAAGCACCGACCCATAAGATGACATTCCTCCCCCCGTTCATCAGAGGCATCGATACATCCAGCAGCTAGTATACAAACGTACCTTGTGGACCTCAATCCCGTCTACTTGAGTGAGCGAGTGCCCGTGAGATTTGGGTAGTTTTCAGAAGAGGCACGGATAAACTGACAGTGGAGACTTCATGTGTTTTCTCCCCCGTATGTTTCCAGTCGCCTAGTCTGGAGGACCGATTTGACGGAAAGGCAGTGTTTCCCCCAGCACTGTATGGTATTGTTAAGGCGGGGCCTTGGCAACAATAGGGCCTCGCCTTGACTACCAATGTATAAAACTTATTTATTTTTATTTTTTTCTTTTCGAATTCCAAATCAGCGCGCCTGAATTTCCATTTTTTTCAAAAGCGAGCAGGATACCTATTGCTCGTTTTACACTGAGCACAAGTTTTAGCCACTGGGGGACGATATGCAGGCTAGAGGAACTGATGTTAGAAAACCTCAAAGTGAGATTTTCATGCCATGGGACCTTTTTAAAGATTCAAAAATACTTGATAGATGAGAGGTTCCTTATATACCACATAACGTCATAGTTAATAATGATGTTGCGTTTAGGTTAGCACATTGTGCAAACTACACCTTGGTTCAAAAAATAAATTTCCTTCCAATGCGTTCTCCCGGGCACAAACCCTTCATGGCCCGGCCGGAAACCGCGGGCCTTTATCACCTCACCCATGCTCACTCACCTCACCTGCCGCAATCAGGCAAGGGCCGCCCGGTGTGATCACAGATCAAACTGGCCTCATACATACCGAAACCCCTCCACTGATGTGTGCTATAAAGAACCAAATACAATCTAAATCTGACCTGTCTTAAAAAACCATTAATTGAGCTTTCATTTACAAACGATGCCTTCTGCATGTGGAGGTGGTTATTACTTCAAATGACTAAAGTTAATCTCGAAAAAGAACCGACACCATAAATCACTGTGTGATTTATACATTTCACCTCCATGCCACTAGAGGTCGTCATCCATGGAACGGTGCATATTAAAATCTAAATGTGACCTCTGTCTTCACATGTAGTTGCCATAGCAGAAGTACTGTATATGATTTATGGCAATATCATTTAGGGCGGGTTCTTGGTTGATTGGGCAGTTTTTATTTTATAGTTGGGCTGGAAATTGCCATCAGAACATCTCAGCTATTGCAAATTTTATCTCAAATTATTCAAACTTGATCACATTAGCTTTTTTCTTTAATTCCTCACTTTATTTGTTTCCAACTATTTAGATTTTTTTAAATGGTATGCATGTTTACACTGTTTACTCAATTTAGACTCTGTTCAAATCCCTTCACTTGATTTAAGCCATTTAACATTTCTTTACGTTTTAAACTATGTGGCTTTATTAAAACATACTTTCAACCTCACTTTGCGTTTATCTTTATTTGGCCTACATGTGACAGTGAGACGTTATTTACGATTTATGTGCTTCTGTGTGTGTTCACTGTGGCATCTTTCTTGGGCCAGCACCATGTCTCACTCTGTGATGTCGGAGATGCAGGTGATCGAACAGGAGACTCCTGTGGGAATCAAGTCTTCCACACGCTCCAAACTGGACCTGTTTGACGAGCCGGGCTTCACATCTGGTCCCCCTAAGTATGCTTCAACCCATTTTTTTTCTTTCACCAGATGAGGTTCTAGTTGTTGAATGTGCTATAGTATTTCAGATAAGATGTTGCTGGTGACCAACAGTCTCTAGACTGTGTTTGGAAAAGAAAATGGATTGAATATGAAGTTTACCTAGACTGCGTTTCGTCCTATCGAGCTGCGAGAGTGTGCTTGTTAAAATGCTAATGCCGGCGCTGACATCGGCGCAGCCTGAACGTTGTAAAAAGTTGTCTAATTCGGCGGGGGGAATCATTCTTTCTTGTGAAAGAAAATTAACAAAAAATGACCCTAATCCTCCGGAAAAATTGATTCCCCATCAGAGAAGTATACCCTGATGGGTCAAAAATGTGCAGGATTGATCAATAATCTGTACGACATGTTTCTTGTACAGAGAATAGATGTTCTCACAGAGAATTCCATTCAGGAATAGCTGACAGGTGGTTATGGTATACGTTACAGATTGTACTCAAACAACAGCTCTTAAATCTCACCTACAGTGGCTAATGGCGTGTGTGCGTGCGTGCGTGCGTGTGTGTGTGTGTGTGTGTGTATATAGATACAAGGACAACCCGTTTACCGTCGGAGACAGTTTTGGGTCCCGCTGGGACTCTGATGGAGGTACAGCCTCCTTTAGCGCCTCCTGGGCTCTAGACAAAGAGGAGCCCAAAGAAGAGGTCACCATTTCAAGCATCCAGCCCATAGGAGAGAGGTACCTGCATATTTGACCCTCTCTGTTGATAGCTTATTGGAGGACTCTTACATTCCTGGCCATGGATTTGTGATTAAATCTTTTTTTTGTTTTTACCTCTCCCTCTATTCTTTTTGGAATTAATCTGATTATTGGGCAACATGCATGCTTTCCCATTCACAAATTCCAGGGAAAACAACTGTGTAGATCTTCCTTTCTTTTACGGGTGCCAGTATGAAGGGGTGTGTGTTTTTGTTTGGCATGCCTCCAGGCTCCCCAGCAGGAGGAAAGCGGAGGTGTCCGCGCCTGTGGCTGAGTCCAGCGAGGCTCGACAGAAGTTTGCCAACGCAAAGGCCATCTCCTCCGACATGTTCTTCGGCCGGGAGAGCAGTGCGGATGTGAGGAACTTAGGCCAGAACCTTATTTAGTTTATTTACTCATTTATTTATAATGGCCATCCATAGAAGGCCTGTTTCAGACATGAAATGGATACACTAAGTCTAGGAGGTTTCATTATGATAAATCCCACTATTCCCACCAGTAAGGCCAGCCATGCATAGCCGGCTACTGTTGTCCACTCATTTGATGTGGTTCTTCTCAGTATGATACCAAGACAAGACTGGAGAGCATGTCTGGAAACAGCGCCATCAGCTCAGCTGACCTGTTTGGAGAGAACTCGGACCGCTCAGCAGGTAACTCATTGTTTTAATTCCTTCAATATTAAATGGCGGTGGTGTATCGGTGTCAAGTGTAGTCAACACGGGAGATAAAAGGAGCAAACCCCCTAGTTAGTGCTAGTGCTACGATGGCGCCTCGTGAAAATGTTTTGACCTCTTTAATATTCATGCTCCTTCCTTCATATAGGGGCATCGAGCTTGGACAATGTTCTTCCTTCTGGCCCGGACATCGCACAGTTTAAACAGGGAGTAAAGACTGTGGCGGGCAAGATGGCGGTCCTGGCCAATGGTGTCATGAATACCATCCAGGTAATTGAATTAATGGCTGGAGCCATATGGAGTACAATGTTGCAGCGAGTCAAAATCACTTATGGCTGTCTTTTTTTTTTTTTTTTTTTCTTCGGCCAGGATCGCTATGGTTCTTATTGAGGCATGGAACGGAGTGACCCTCATCTATCTGACGAGAAAGATCTCATACAAGCGAGGGCAGAGCGTGAACCCGTCTCCTGAGTGACACTGGCATTCCCAATGGACCAGATGGATCCAGCCGACCGGTCTGTGTTTGAGGTGACGAGACAGCTGTGGAAAAGCGACATCCTCGTTGATTCCACTGTCTGAGGACAATTATCCGGGGAGGCAGTATTGGTGTTTTCTCAGGCTCGCTTGTGGAATCTTGATTTCAAAATGAGCTTTCGAGGTGAAAACTGCTTTATTTTATTCACAAAAACATGGTGTTAAATTTATTGACATGTGATTACTTTTATTTAGTCATTGAAATTGAGAGTTGTCCTTTGTTTTTCTAACTCAAGAAAAAAAACATGAGGTTCCATTGCCACGTTTCTCCAGTAAACATTTATTTTGCTCTAGTCACATAAGGCACCGACAGGCAAGAAGCCAACAGCGTGAATAGACGTTGGCCCCTCCATTGTCTTTTGTGTTGTGAGACACCACCTCAGCTAGGTTTTTGTTTTACCTCAGTGTTTTCTCCCACTAACAGTGGAAGATGTATCCCATCACCAACAGACCATCAATTTAAATGTTCTTTATTGATATTTGCGATGATCGTCTGAACAGCATTGACTTGAGTGAAATGTCTTTATTTTAAGATAACTATTAACCTAGATGTTTATTTTTTTTCAATCATGTTCTCTTGTAATGTTAGACAGCTGCACCATTGCTCATCTGGGACAAAGCCAGCAGGTTGCGTCTTTCAAAAGAATTTTGTATACTGGCCATTTCCAATTCTGTACTAAAGTAAGCATACAGAATTGTTTAAAGTATAGCATGAATACAATGTGGAACTTTGTTTTTAATAGGTTACCAGATAATAAACCTTTTAAGATATTCCTACATTGTAATCTCTTGGCATTATATTCCAGGTAGACTTCAACACCCAAACTTTCCTGGCAAAGGATCAAGGCTTAACTAACTTAATTTTTTTTAAATTTAGGCGAAAATATTAAACAAAATATACTTTAATAAAGATGACATAATTTACAAAGGAAAATCTTGTCTTCATTGAATTGGTTCGTTAAAACTGCCAACTTGCAGTGCCATACTTATGTGGACATTCAAATGTTAAAGGAATACATTCAGCATTAAGTCAGCTTAGTTAATATGCCCCCTACAAAGAAGTTTGAATCATGATCATCAGTAGAAGACAATCATACTGAAGGCTACATTGCTTCACCCCTTTATTCCTCATGTCATTTATAACCACTGCTGTACACTATCTGAGCAGAACGGGATCAAGATGGAAGGAAGTGACTAGTTGGGATTTTGTGCACCTGCAGGGGTAAGGACAATGCAGATCATGTGCACGTTAAATTTCACCAGATGGATAATGGCACATTCCTTGTACCTAATTTTGTACTTTGCTTGACTGTTTGTGCTGCAATCGTTGATATTTTGCTACTTGGACTCAACATTTGCCTCATCAAACCCTTGATTTCATTTTTTACAGGGCTAGTTGCTGTGTGGTCGTAGCCAAGCTCAAGGGACAAAACTGAAAATAATGTCAGTTTGTATCTAAACCACCCATTTAAAATAAGGGATGGACCCTTGCTAATTGAAGCAATCAACAACCGATCAGTGACTATCATACACCTTGGGCAATGTAAAAGGTGATAATTTTCCATGAATTACATATTCATCGTCAATGATTAAAAAAACCTGTCACTAGAAAAGGCCACTGTGTCTAAAGCTGCAGTATTCCTCCTCTCCAGTCCATGTGCAACAATGGGACTTAGCCCCAGTTATAGAAGTAGATCTTCTGCCAGGTGGGTAGGTACTCCATTATCGGGCCTAGTCACACAGTAAGCAAGAAAGCAAAGTTATGGGATTATGTCACCAGTTGAAACATCATTGGGTTCCCTTGTACCCATGTAACACAATTACAGTGTTCCAATGTTGGTCTAGCATTAATGCACTTGGGATTAACAATGTTTTAAAATGTGCATATACTTACGTGCTACAAGTCCTACGCCGGGCACATGATCAGCCAAAAATCGTAGCAGGAAAATTATCTTGGCCCTAGGAAATAAACATTACATTTAGTTTGAAATAACACTAGTTAACTGAAGATAAAATGAAACGTATATTTTAGACATAATTTTAACATGTTTTTTAGTACATTCAAACAATGGCCAATTCCAGGTTAGCAGGTCACATTGTCTTTTTCTGCATTTTGTTTCCCCGCCCACCCCTAGCAATGTTGTAAATACAAAGATCAAAGATCAATATATCCCAAGCTTTGGGCAGGAAGCAACGATTGCAAATGGGACTCAAGGATGTAATCTAGCTTTACTGTAATGTGCTCTGTGCACCACCTTTAGACGAAGAGTTCACCCTGTCCACTGCCACTTCCCACCTGTCCCCTATCAGCTCCACACCCGGTTCCTCCTCCCAACTGGACTTTGATTTGGAGACGATCAGCGTTCAAAGACATGGTATTTTGATTAATACCGGCTATGAACTGTCTCTGGATAGGGGATATCTCAAAAAGGTTCTCCCATAAAGATTCCTGAGGGCCTAGGAGAGGGATCAAACTTTGCACATAAAGTTTCAGACTTGAAAATAACAAATTGGAGCACGGCAAAACTTATTTAAGAAGAACGAATCAATGCTAGAAAAAGTATCACCATAATATAGGTCTGAAACAGTTGATACCCAATCATACCCAATGGAGGGTACATTTTGAATCCAAAATGGAGGGAGTAAATAGGTGATTATTGCCGACAGCGATATATTGTTTCTCTTTCTTGTGACAAGTCGCTTTGGATAAAAGCGTCTGCTAAATGTAATAGCCCCAAGACAGGCCCCAGAGAGAGAGACGAATATGCCAGGGCAGGCAGGGAGGATGAGTGTCATGATTGTGCTTCGAGGCTACACCAATTAGTGAGGGATTTATGTGGGAGTGTGAAACCTCTAAAGTTTCTCCGTCTTTGTAGAGCAACTGATTCTAGGAACCTTAGGCCAAAAAAAAAAATGTTTGGTTCCTGTTGGTTGTCAGTTGAGGTCATGGGTAGGTAGGGAATTTATTTTATTTTATTTTTTCCAGAGGCAGCGAATGATAGGTAGGTTGTTTTCATTTAAAAACGAGAGAATGCGCTCATCCTTGTACAGAATGAAGAGGTGCTGTACAAAAACGGATTTGCATCAAAAAATATATATCTTCTTTTTCCCCAAGCTCAAAATAATTTGGGTCATACATAAATTGACAGGGTCGGTCGGAAACCGGAACCAAACAAAATTGTTTTAGGCCCTACCCACCTAAATAAATGTAGTGATTGCTTGCCCCACTGCCCAGAAATAAGACATAGGCAGAGATAACATGAGGCATTTAAAAACATACAGAAACTTCGGCAGAATGTTCATCTTAACGCATTGCACCTTTCCTGAGAGTGAAAGGGGTAGATTGTCCCAACGCTGAACGTCAGATTTCATGTTGGCCATTAGTGGAGCAAAATCGGCTTCCAATAGAGAGGGTAATGAGTGGGTGATCTTGATACCTAGATATTTAAAGCCTGAACCAGAGAGACAAATTGTATAGAAAATTGTTTTTGAGCCAAAGTATTGATAGTGTTGCATGGTCCCCTGCGACACTTTTATGAACATTTTGTTTTGAACCTGAATATTATCCAAAGTCCCTCAGGATACATTCAATTGGGGGAATAGAGTACATTTGATTAATATGAAGCAAAAGATCCTCTGCATAAAGAGAGACCCTATGCTCGACACCGTAGCGTGTGACGGTGTGGTACCTTGAAAATAGGGTGAGGACTTGAACGCTTATATGGATAGCGGCTGAAGCGCTATAGCGAAGAGCAGCAGAGACAGGACAACCTTGTGGCGCTGTATAGTTTGTGTTGACACAGGCCAGGGGGGGAGAGTATATCAGGCACATCCATGCGATAAATGAGTCACTCATTCCAAAGTTCTGTGAAACGTAAGAAGTACTCCCACTCTACAAGTTGAGGGTCGGTAGGAATAGGGGAGCCAGAAGTGAATTATATCTAACAGTCTACCGATATTGGAAAATGAATGCAGACCGTTGACAAAGCCAGTCTGATCTTCAGAGATAATGTGAGGAAGAATGCCTGCAAGGCGTCACCTTAGCAATAACTTTACTTTCGGTGTTTAGGAAAGAGATGGGCCGATACGCCCCACACTGTGGGTTTTTTGTCCTTTTTAAGTAAGAATGTAATGGCTGCCTGGGTGAGTGTATGGGGCAGAGATCCATTATCCAATGACTTGTTAAATATATCTAGTAGCATTGGTGCAAGTTCGCCACACAACTTCTTGTAAAACTCTGTGCCATAGCCATCCAGGACCTGGCACCTTGCATAGATTAAAAAGCCTCTATGACCTCATCTGTTTGCAAAGGCCTCTCGAGTTCACTGGCCAGACGTGAGTCAATACTCTAAGCCAGGGGTTTTCAAACTTTGTGTGTGTGTGGACCACTATTTGTAATGAAGAATTTTCGCGGACCACCTCATAATACCCTTAATAAAATGTCTGAATGAAAAAAATATATATATATTTTATATTTTATTTAGCTTTTCCACGGACCACCTGCAGTACCCTCACGGACCACTAGTGGTCCGCAGACCACAGTTTGGGAATGACTGCTCTAAGCCATTAGGAAGGTTTTCCATAATGCTTCTATCAGAGGGAGGTTCAGATATGGATGTGTAATCTGGCGGCATGTGGCTCAGAAGGTAGAGCGGGTTGGCTGATAACCGGAAGGTTGCTAGTTCGATCCCCGGCCTCCTCCGAGTGTCGAGGTTTCTCTGAGCAAGACACCTAACTCTAATTGCTCCCGACAAGTTGGCTGTCGGTTGACACCGCCGTTGGTGTGTGAATGTTTGCATGAATGGTTGAATGTTAGGCAATATTGTAAAGCACTGACTGGTTAGAAAAGCGCTATATAAATGCAGTCCATTTACCATTTACGTGTTAACGGTCTTAAAAACCCTGTTTAGATATTGGGGTCTGAAACAAGGTTGTTTGACACATCCCTAATCTCAAGTATCAATCCCTTAATCCCTTTTTGCACAGCAAAGTGTGTCAAAAGGTTTGAAAGTTTGGGAGCCACGTTTCCTTACATCTACTCTCTCTTCATTCTAAACCATAAGTCTGTCTATTTAAGACATATTTCACAAAAACTAGCTGCCATACACATTCAAATGCATTCAGAGTATCATGTTTAAAAGCAGGCAGACGTTCTTACTCTGAGTATCGATCATAGAAGGGTGAGCGAAGAAGGTAGTACAGCAACAGGAACGTTCTCTTCCTCGTCTCAGCCCTTTCCCATCGATTCTGAAACTTGGTTTCACTGAGTAAACTAAAGCTAAAGAAAATAAAACACAGATAAGAAATATGTTATTGGCCATTTCAATAAAAAATATTATATTATTTATTCAAACATCAATTATAAAAAAAAATACAATTAATGTTACACCACACACAAAGTGCATTCACTGGTCAAAACATTTATTTCATACCTTGAAACTTCTAGGAGTCCAGAAATGAGCCAGGGCTTCCAGGAGCATTTACCACACAGTCCAAGACAGAGTACTGCAGTAAAGCTTTAAGGACAAAAGAAAATATAATAGGCACACAATGACGACACATAACTGGACCAAAAAAACAGTGATACAGTGGCTTCCAGAATTAATCGTTGATTATCCTTGGAAGGAGATAATCTTATAACAATGATATTACATTATTGTGCTACCAGTATACTTTGCAGTCACAAAGAAGGATACAGTGTACAAGAGGCCGGCTGATGTACATGGACTCAGCGATGGTCTCCTGGAGGCCGAGGTCGGTGGGCCTGCTGTTGAGCTCCTCCCTGAGATTCCTCCTCTTGTCCTGAGAGGGCGCCCCCCACAGCCTAGTGTGTAGAGATGGGCCTGGCCAATACAGAGACCAACACATCACACACCGTTGTGTAGTAGTCCCATAAAAATATCAAAGGAGCCATATCCACTAAAATGTATTCATCTCGTATTGATCAGGAACACATGATGTAGCAACCCTGTATATTGAACCCAGTGAATTAAAAATGGATATTCAATTATAATAATATTGTAGATATTAAAAATAAAATGAAGCAGTTGTACATCAGTCCCAAATCTTTTGTCAAAAGCTACTACAGTACTCTTCTTCTGTTAGGAGGAAGACAGTGAGCCTTTGCTTGGTAACCAAAGGTTACCGACAATCTCAGTGACAACAGGTTGGAAACCCCATTTAAGGGGGCCCCTGTTGTCATTGCCATGACAACATGGTAGGGCAGTGGTGCCCAGCGCGTCAATCGACCCGTCGATCACAAAAGGGAGTGCGGTTGGATCGCGTTACGTTTTTCTTTTAATACTTACATTATAACCAATATTAATTATATTATTCTAATATTATTATTATAATTATTTAAAAATAATTTATTGATAGTATCATCCCGATGGCATTGAGCGATGATTGAAGAAAATAACCTGCCAGACTTTGACAAAGTATATGTGTGAGTATATGTATGAAAGTCCTCTGAGAGTTACCTGATTTCGTTCATTCTCATCATCAATTGAACCCCTCACCAAGGCAGTCATGCATTACCAGTTGAGCCAATATTTTTGTAATCTCCTTTATTTAAATCAACAGAGACCCGGTGTGTTACATCAATGCTTAATTAGCAAGTAACCGTCTCAGCCATGAAGAGGTCATGCATGCAATAGCATATCTTAACCTAGAGAGAGAGGGTCATCTGATGCAAATCAAATGGAGTTAGGGTTCAGTTATAGAAGGTTCTCTTACCGCCCCCTAGTGGCCGTACAGCCCTTCCTGATCGCTGGCCTACAAAGCAGCCTGTGTCCTGCTGCTCCTCCGGCCGCTCGTCTAGGAAACGGTCATCCACAATCATCAAACTGACACCCAAGTTATGTTCAATAAAAAGGTGCTGTAGGTAAGATTAAACAGCTATAAAATGAGTGTAATTTGTCAGAAAAACCACAGAAAATACACCAATACATCAGATATAAATATATAATGGCCGCTCATAGTTGATTTTCCTGCGCTCTTTTTGAAACTCCTGAATCTTACCCACAGCACCTTCATCATTAGCAAATAAAAGTGTGTTGTATACAGAGTATGTAGCTGAACAGAATGCTAAACTATGTTTTTTCTTATTCCTTTAACATTGCCGTAACAAACAATGCCTAACCATGACTGAGGTTTACTCACCTGCATCGCCAAACTCTGCATCTCTGTCCAGCGGGATGATGGGAGGGGAGGTCTGAATGCCAGACTTGTACCATAGAAGAAGCAGGATACGGAATATTGTCCTGAAAAGAAAAATATATATGATGCCTAACCCTAACTCCCTAACCTAATGACAATAATTATACCGTAACATTAAGTTCATTAAGACCTACATCAACCCAGAACATGTGTTAAAGAACAGACAATTCTGAGAGGTCTGAATCCAATATCTCAACTCTTTGGGCACAACTAAAATATTAGGGTGGTCTTACAACAACCACAACCCAACTGTCACGCATTAATTGACCTACAACAAATCAATATGACTACTAGAAAGTTTATTGTAATCCATCTTTTCATGAAAATCCACTGTGGTTTTGACTGCTCATGCTGTTTGGCAAGGAAATCACAGTCATATTTTTTTCCTGATTAAATACCATTGTATAGTCCTACTTTAACATGGGCCATTGAGTATATTCCTCCCTTATCAAATATCACAGTGTAGTCCCACTTCAATCAATATAGGCCATGCTGTCTATTCCTTTCTTACTTAATACCAAGCCTTGATCGCAGGATGGTTTTATTGAACCATTTTATTAATGGCCACATAGCTACTATAATTTAAGAACATTGCAATTTCAATTCTTATTTGTGTTCGTGAGGAAGGTGTAGGGCTAGAGATAAATGGCTGGGTTGCCATCAACTGGTCTCAGGACAATCCTGGACTAACATGCTGGGTTTGGCCATTTGCAAACAATACTATGTGCCCCTATCAAAAGCACTGTTCTCCTCCAGACATATTTATTTAAGTAAGTTTATAAATAAAAGGAAGAGTAAGTACTTTGCAATCTGAATGACACCGATCACAAACCAGCGGCCTGCTTCTCCCCATAACTTTGCAGCTCCCATCTCCAGGAAAACCTCCACATACTCTAGGACTGACAGCCACGTGAGCAGTCTCTGTTGGGAGAGGGACTGAGATGCACAAACACAACTGCCAGGGTAAGTATCTGTAAATACAGTGTTAATGAGTCAAATCAGTGAAGTCCTCATGGGAAATGAAGCTCAAACTTTTTTCTTTGGGTAATGAAATGGTATAACCAAATGTTTACACACTCAGCCTTAGTCCAATATATTTCCAGAACTGCTATATAAAAATAATTACAGAATCTTAGCATTGATTTAGTTTCAATATCAATATGGTTTTTAAATCTGGAATCCCTTTCACACTTACCACAGGGAGAGTGCATCTTAACCCCTTGCGAAGTATGCCGTCATTAAACAAGACTAGAAGGTTGGAGGCTGAATACACTGAAATGGTGATATTGAAACAAGAAATTAGACAAAGCCATACAGAACTCCTTATTTACCATACAATAAAGCATACAGGAACTTGTCGCATGCAATAAACATTTGCAAACCATTTTAAAACCTCATTCCCAAAAAAGTTGGGACCATATGTAAAATGCCAATAAAAACAGAAAGAAGACATTTGCAGATGATTTAATTTAAATCATAAAATAACAATTACTTAATTTCAAGAGTTGATTCTTGTACAAATAAGACTACAGTACTTCTGAATTGTTTGACTGCCATTTTGCATATATTTACATTAGACACGCTGGCCCAACCTTTTGAAATTAAGTTTGTAGAACAAACGGACGAAACTGTGCAAACAACCAAAACAGCCCAGGTTTTTGTTGTTTGCCGTTGTGTTCGTCAACAGAGAGACGCTGCTTATAGGCCATGTCTAATCTTTCAAGACCTAACTAGAAGACAACAGCAAAAAAATAAATATAGGATAAATGGTCAGATATTCAAGTGAGGATGTGTTAGGGAGTACTTACCAAGCTCAGATAGTTCGTGGGAATCTGCAAATCGCCCTGTAATATACAAATAATTTATAATTAAAAATATAGATATTAAGAGCATGGATAGAAAGTGTTCTTATTAAATGATTAAGTAATGTCTACTCCTATAAGAACTGCAAAAGGGCGAACTTATGGGTAAACTTGCTGCTAAACTCACCTGCTATAAGGTAGGAGAGTGTCCGGACCGTGCTCTCCAGTTGGGCAGTAGCTGCAGGGTTTTTGGTTACGTATTCAGTATACCGTTCATAAATGCGTGTCAGTTTGTCGATGCAA
The DNA here is from genome assembly GCA_900291075.1 of Melanogrammus aeglefinus. Classification (NCBI taxonomy): domain Eukaryota; kingdom Metazoa; phylum Chordata; class Actinopteri; order Gadiformes; family Gadidae; genus Melanogrammus; species Melanogrammus aeglefinus. The sequence goes on from OLKM01000231.1 coordinate 212,516, forward strand.
GCTTGAGACATTTTCGTTGACCGTAAAAAAATAACTAAGGACTTGGTAAAAGTTTTCCAAATTAGGCAGTGTTGTAGGCACAAGACGCCATAGATGCCAAGAGATGTAAGCAGGTAGATGTCCAATGGTCAATGGTGCGCAGGCCAAATATGTCCCACTGATGTTTTGAAACTGAAAGGTTCCTAGTTGCATTCGGCTCCTCTTCCGGACACGTTGTTGTTGCATCATCCAACCACACTGGAAAATGTCGAGCTCGGGAGATCAAGGTATTTTATTTTTCCCTTGCTGACCCATTTACACGCATATATACTTTTGGGTTTTGTTGAGAATATATCTAATGTTTAAGATGCAATGATCTATTGCAGATCGATAAGCCAAACCACCTGCAGAAACCTCCAAGCGTTCAATCGGTTGTAGCGACATAATGCTATTTGACTGTGCTTAGCTGATGGTGATAACATTACTCTTAACCTGTGAAAACCACTGTGTTATTTTATTGATACTGAAATTCCGTTTTATCAGCACAACATCCCAGTGGGAAAAAAAAAAATCCATCAACCGAGAGGTCTCACTGCTGGTACACAGATCCTTTAGCCATAACCGTAAGCTGTCATTGTTCAGGGATCATCCTCAGACTTTAGCGGAAAAAATGAGTATTTAAGAACTGTAATCTGATTGTGCTTCAATGAAACTTTCTTGGAAGACGCCTAGTAATCTGTTGTTTCAGTTTCAATATGAGAATATAACGCCAGCATGACTGTTCTGGGCAAAAGGTTACATTGTTCTCACAATTGCTGTTGTATTTGTAACGATGAAACACAGGCTTTTGCTATCACTAAGAACCAACCACATTACACTCGATAATGAAATGTTGTTGCTGATATTTTCATAACGTCCTTTTGTTTATTTTGGGAATCGCAGAGCATATCAGTTTGAACCTCTGTAAACAATATACGCCGAACTTAGGCGTATATTGCGATCTAGGTTACTGTTTAAATGGTCAGGTGAAGGTTTGAAAATACCTGCCCCCAGCGGTTTTATTCTCTTCAGCAACTAGTGGAATTTAAATGTCAGTTGTCATAAACCAATGTCCTAGAGGCCTGCATTCTGTGTTCCATACCAGTAGTTAAACGTGGATCAGAAAAGTGTAGCCTGTATTCTCGATAATTACTTGCGGATGTGTGCCCTCTTGTTTCTGCAGCCTTTGAATATGGCTTCTTGGTACAAATAAATGAAGAGGCTGAGTTGGCATATGCCTTGAATGAGTACCTGGCCTCACGCAGCTACCTGGCTGGGTTCAGCCCCTCTCAGGCAGACCAGGAGGCCTTTGAGCTCCTCAACAGGCCCCCCGCACCCCAACATGTTCACGCTCTGCGCTGGTACAGACACATAGCTGCGTTGCAGCAGGATCTCAGCCCTCAGAGCAGCAGCAGTGAGTAGATCGCACAAGCCCCTCAACAAGAGTAGTGGAAGGCTGGGGAGCTGTCCCCAGGCAGGGTACATGAAACCAGCCTTTTAGACTTGAGGTGGGAGCAGTTCTTGGCTGCTTCACAATGCCTGCATTGGTCCCCATCCCAGAGTCCTTTTCATTTCTAAAATGATCAATGTTTTTGCCTTCGCACACCTTGTGACACTCTGGCAACATATGTATCATGGGCATGAATTATTTTGTTTGTGGGAGATCAGAGAAAGCCTAACCCTCTAAACATGCATAAGTTGCATGGAAATGGATGGACAACGTTGTGCTTAATGTCTTAAGCCTGAAGTGCATTTGTATGTCATTATTTTGGTAGAAAGAAAAACATTCGCCGAATTTCCTTTAGTAATATTTAACTTTTGAAATTATCCAGGCCACTAGACTAGAGGGTTGGGTTGAGATTTGGTATGGCCCATGACAGTTGGTGCTATGTAGTGGTTATGCTCAATTCCTGGAATTTGTTGAAAACTTAACTGCTTTTGACGCAAAGACATAGCTGCAGAAACTGAATACTAAAGTGAAACGCCGTTATCTAAGGCTTAAGATGATTCATTGCTATGAGTCGAGTTTTACTTCTTCGTAACATTTTTATGAAACAAATGGAGAAAAGGCTCCTAATATGGAACAGCCTGCGAAAGAAGCTCAATTGGTTAGTTTCTAATTGAAGCTTAAACTCTGAAAATGAATAAAAGTGGGGTGAATTTTAACCCTATGACTAACCCCAGAACAGGCTGGTTCGAAGTAATCCATTCATTTCAGTGTTTGAATGGTTAACCAATCGTGGCACTGGCCCTACTTTCATAGGTGACGTCATAGTTAAGATGTTGGGTATAGGGATGTTAGTTAGAGATTCTATGCCATAGTTTATTGTATCCTCTCAGAAAAAGCATCGGACATTGCGTTTAGAAAAGTGATACTCATCTCTCTCAATTCCTTGTATTGTTTCTCAAAGTAATTTAAACACATCTTTAATAATAACGTAATTTCAGTGAAAGGGAAGCGAACACAGCCACCCTGGGCGGCCCCTGCTGGGACAGATGTGCCCCAGCTGAGGCTCTACAACAGCCTGACCAGAACCAAGGTAGCCAGACACTCTCTCTCTGTCTCTGTCTCTGTCTCTCTCTGTCTCTCTCTGTCTCTCTCTCTCTCTGTCTCTCTCTCTCTCTCTCCTCTGTCTCTCTCTCTCTCTCTGTCTCTCTCTCTCTCTCTCTCTCTCTCTCTCTCTCTCTCTCTCTCTCTCTCTCTCTCTCTCTCTCTCTCTCTCTCTCTCTCTCTCTCTCTCTCTCTCTCTCTCTCTCTCTCTCTCTCTCTCTCTCTCTCTCTCTCTCTCGAGGATGCATTGGAACTTTCCTGAGAAACTCTTGTCTTTTTCACTTTTAGCTTTTAAAAAGACAACCATTTATCACACAGAATCCCATAATAATTCAAAGATCATATCTGTGGATTCAAACCAAAGCAGCCCACCGAACCATGTGTTATCGCTTCATGTTGTAGGAGAAGTTTGTTCCCCAGAATGGGAACAGAGTGCTGTGGTACAGCTGTGGACCCACCGTGTATGATGCATCTCACATGGGACATGCAAGGTAAATAATGACCTAAAAGGAGCAGGTGTTATCATGTGAACAACTTCAATGGTGGTGCAATTAATATTTAACTTCATCTTGCCTTACTTAATGCATTTCAACATTGCAGAATTTTACTGTGCTTGACTCTGCAGATCGTACATATCTTTTGATATACTGCGAAGGATACTCAATGACTATTTCAAATATGACGTTCTCTACTGCATGAATATCACAGACATAGATGACAAAGTAAGTGGGTATATGTCAGTTGTTGGTATATGTTAGTTGTTGGTATGTCGTCATCTACCAATGTTCTTGGTAGATGACGTGCTCTTCGACCTGAATTATGTATTAGTCGTTATTCACCTACAAATTGTCTCAGTAAATACATTTACAAAAAAGGTAAATGGTGCTAGTCAACTGACAGGTTTCGTATAGCTCTGTGGAGAATATAACGCCACATCAATGCTGCTTTTATCATGGCAAAATTGAAAGACGGTTGTTTAGGTGGTTAGATAATTAAGGATCCCCACAAGCAGTTTGATATGTGTCTCTAGGTTGGATGTTTGTGCTTCTGTCTTCCAGATAATCAAGAGGGCAAGACAGAACTACCTTCTAGAGCAGTACAAGAAGAAGAAACCGGAAGCATCTCAAATAATACAGGATGTTCTGAGTGCTAGAGGGGTGAGGCCTAACACACGACAAGCTCGTAAACGGAAAACATATTATCTTGCCATTTTGACTGACCAACACAACTCATCGTTCACCTAACAATGCACCCTTTACTTATGGCGAGTTTCCACCGGCGGGTGCGCTTCAGCACAGCACGCCTTTGCCAAGTAGTGAAGGTGCGGTTTGGCTCAGCTCAGTTACGGCTCCCGTTTCCACCGCCGACAGTACCCTTATGGTGGAGCGGGGTGTAAGCCGGATGGGGATAGCAGCGGCAGCTACGTAAGCATCGTGACCTCATAGCAGCCCGACACAGTGTAGCCTGCTATTAAATCCAATAAAAAAGAAGAACACGACACATTAAACAAAGGCCAACAATGTAGGACATCCAAGTAGGACGGCAAACTTTTGCGCAACATTTTCTTCAATAAACGAATCTTTCGCCGTTGTCCAGAAATACCACGCTGGTACTTATTATCCCCCTGTCGCACGGAAGTGACGATACTGTTGACCAATCAACAGACGGTGTGTGTAGTAGCTCGAACTTGTTGGCCCCCTTTCAGACAGTCTCAGTACCCCAACGGAGGAGTACTGCGAGATGAGTAGGGCATATCACAGCTCAGTCCGGACCCCGCCCACTTTTGGCAGTGGAAACGCGAACAGTGCCGCACCTACTCGTACCAAACCGACCCATAACCGTCGGTGGAAAAGCGCCGTTAATAACCGTAGTTGGTTTGACTCTGCTGCAGGCAGCTAAGATCCATCATATGGCCTGCATATGTTATATTGTGTACACATGACCGAAATTGTTGTTTTGAATTACTATACAATTGAGTCAAACATCACTTATTGTTGAATGAGAAAATAGCAAATCTTCTTAATTGGACACAACTAAATTAAAATCTTAAAAAAAAGTTGCGTGTGTGTGCGTGTGTGCGTGTGCGTGTGTGTGCGTGCGCGTGCGTGTGACAGCCTTTCCAACAGAAGCTTGCGGAGACAACAGACCCAGACAAGAGGCAGATGCTTGAGAGGCTGGATGCTGCTGTGTCCGCTGTCCTGGGCCCCCTGCAGGCCGCGCTGCACAGCAAGGAACACCCCATTCATGCCGAGGTGTGGGAGTGTGTGTTCAATTGTCATTTTTTTTCTTGTGTTTGCTGTTCTATTTGTAATTCTAACTGTAATTGGTCGCTTTTTTATATATCTTTTTTTTTGACTAAGGTGCTACTGGAGAGTGCTAAGGACCTGCTGGCTGACTGGCTGGATGACCAGTTTGGAAGTCAGGTCACGGAGAACTCCATCTTCTCAACTCTGCCCAAGTACTGGGAGGGGGAGTACCACGCTGACATGGCTGCACTGAATGTAGGTGGACGTCCAACGATGCTATATCATACATGCACCTTATTTGAATTTAATGTATGGATGTATTATATAGCAGATTGATTATGTGTATAAAAACACATAAAGTCTTTATCTCATTACCAACTATGTTGGATGATTTGAGATTATTTTGTTTTGTCATAATCAGGTGCTTCCTCCTGACGTGCTTACCAGGGTCAGTGAATATGTGCCGGAGATTGTGGACTTTGTTAAGAAAATTGTTTCTAATGGCTATGGGTAAGAGAGTAACCATACATCAAGAGGCCTATGTAGATCTTGGAATGAATTTGCATCTCTCTAATAACACCCCCTCCCCCCTTTCTCCCTTTTCAGGTATGAGTCAAACGGTTCTGTTTACTTTGACACTAGTAAATTTGATTCCAGTCAACAACACTCCTATGGCAAACTAGTGCCTGAAGCAGTTGGTGACCAGAAAGCATTGCAAGAAGGAGAAGGTAAAAATTGCATTGTTATTATCACTATGTATTGGTGTGTTCAAGATGCATCATACACCACCCGCACGATATGCAAAGTGGGAAATCTCGCAACTTTCTTGCGATATTTCTGTGAGGCACCCTTTTTATGAAGGTATTATTGTACCAAAAGTCTTTAGCACCTGTAACTGCAGATTTTGTATGCGTACACTAAAGTCACAAATGTGTAACAGTAAATTTGAAGTCCTAAATGTTTATTTAGCATGTGTACTCTAAAGTCACAAATGTGTAACAGTACATCTGATGTCGTAAATATTTTTTCTACCATTGTAAACACTAAATAGGGTCTACGAGTTCACAAGTCTGTGTTACAGGTGCACAAATCCTATCCTGTGCATCACAACTTCAGAGTCATGCACTTGACACTTTTGCTACAATCATTGCAGCGCAGTTGGTGCAAAATACATGCACACACCCGTGTTTCATAATCTGAGAACATGCACAAAAGTTTTGCATTTGTAAACCCAAATGTGAACTAATGCATCAGAAGTTGCACATCTGTGAAATATTTCCTCATAAATGAAATGATGTAGATCGCTATGTTCAATGAGCATTTTAATGAGTGAGCACAAGTCCATCGTTACAACTGCTCAAATCTGCTCCTGCAAGTCTTAGCTGTTGTTTTTCTTGCGGATACTTTTACAACACATCTATGTGGTACAAGTGTGGCAAAGGTGATTCGTATCCGTATGACGCAGAGCGTCCGTGGGCGGGACAAAATTGCACCATTAACCAATGAAAGTCGCCGGCAGGGGGACCATCCAAGCAAACTCTAACTTTCTGGAGTCTTGAAAATAGACAAGGGGGCATCCTACACGATGGAGTTGGGTATCTTACATTATGTGAAAATAATTTTACTTAGTTCAACTGAATTCCCCCCAAATGATTGCATTAACATGCAGCAAGTGTCCTTTAATGTATTCTAATGGCCTGCTTGGATGGTCCTAGTGTAGTTTGAAAAATGCACCCCCTGCCGGCGACTTTCATTGGTTACTGCTGCAATTTTGTCCCGCCCATGGACGCTCTGCCTCATACTGATAAAAATCACTTTTGCTACACATGTACCACCTAGACGTGTTGCAAAACTACCTGCAAAAAACCCCACAGCTAAGACTTGCAGGAGCAGATTCGAGCAGTTGTAACGATGGACTTGTGCTCGCTCATTAAAATGCTCATTGAACATAGCGTTCTACATCATTTTATTTGTGAGGACATTTTTCACAGATGTGCAACTTCTGATGCATTAGTTCACATTTGGGTTTACGAATGCACACAATTTGGGCATGTTCTCCGATTATGAAACGCGGGTGTGCGAATGTGTTTTGCACCAACTGTGCTGCAATGATTGTAGCAAAATTGTCAATTGCAGGACTCTTTGAAGTTGTGATGCACAGGATAGGATGTGTGCACCTGTAACACAGACTTGTGAACTTGTAGACCCTATTTAGTGTTTACAATGGTAGAAAAAATATTTAGGACTTCAAATGTACTGTTACACATTTGTGACTTTAGAGTTCACATGCAAAACAAATATTTACGACTTCAAACTTACTGTTACATATTTGTGACTTTAGTGTACGCATTCAAAATCTGCAGTCACAGGTGCTAAAGACTTTTGGTACAATAACACCTTCATACCTTTTGGTCTGTCTCTGATCTCTCTCGGGATTCCTCCTACTTCTGAGTCAACTGGGTTCAGTGAGGTTAACCGTACAACTCGACAAAAAAAGATGACTGCACCCATAATGACATATATTTTCTTTGTATTTGTACCACGTTGGTCGTATTAATGTCATTTTAAATGCTCTTACACACTTGATTACATTGCTGATTAAATCCAGTCACCAATTTATGCATTGCAGTGTCTTGCTGTGCGTGCGATACAATGTAAAGTTGTGTTTGTTTTTCGAGCTGGTTTGCTAAAGAGGTTGATGCAGCTAACGATAACAGTGATGATGAATGTTTTGACAGACCTTGCCATGCATTGCCGTTGTTTGCTAACGTTGCCCTGTGTCTGACTGTTAGGAGACCTGAGCATCTCTGCTGAGAGGCTGAGTGAGAAACACTCCCCGAATGACTTTGCCCTGTGGAAAGCCTCAAAGCCTGGGGAGCCTTCATGGGACTCTCCCTGGGGGAAGGTGGGTCTCAAAACAGGAATTACAGAACTTTTTATTTTAATTAAAAAATAAAAATTGTACAAAATATAAAGATAGGTTGTACAGTACTCTAAACGCCCGGCTAATTGTCTTTCTAGAGGAAAGTGTTTAAAGGCTGCTTGTTTTAATAAGTTGATTGTAGATGTTAACTGTTTTGTGTTTTCTACTGGACAGGGGAGGCCGGGTTGGCATATTGAATGTTCTGCCATGGCGGGCTCCATCTTGGGAGAATCAATGGATATCCATGGAGGGGGTTTTGATCTCCGCTTTCCCCATCATGACAATGAACTGGCTCAGTCTGAGGTAGAGAAATCCTTTCTTTTGCATACCGTAAAACTAGCCTAAGGAGGCAGTTGTTCAAGTGAAAATGAAGTTATATTTAATGACATTTATTGTTCCCCCATAGGCTTTCTTTGAGAATGATAATTGGGTCCGCTACTTCCTGCATACTGGCCACCTGACAATTGCAGGCTGCAAGATGTCTAAGTCTCTTAAGAATTTCATCACAATAAAGGATGCCTTGGCAAATAATTCAGGTGACTCGAATTAAGATTGAAAGATCGGTTTGTAATCCTCCATTGAAATCCCCTCATTCCACAAACACAGCGTCCATCTTTAGTAGAACTGAAGAACATTCGTATGCATACGTATTAATTAGGCTGAGTGACAGTCCTGTATTGTGGAGGTGTCCTTGTTCGGTATATGACAAAGTAATATCCTTAAAACGTAAACGGATACCGCCCAATCAGAAGCCTCGCTTCTAATCCCATTGTAACTGAAAGTACTATCGCTCCATCCGAAGTCCCGCCTTCTTTCCAGTAACGGATGTTTGACGTTCCCTGTTCCAGGCATTCAGTGATGAGAACCCATGGAAACTTGTATTAATTCAAGTTTGAAGTTTGATGTCTTATGACATGACAATTGCGGTCTTGGTCTCTCCCTGCAGCTCGTCAACTCCGCCTGGCGTTCCTCATGCATTCCTGGAAGGACACGCTGGACTATTCGGCCAACACCATGGAGTCTGCCGTCCAGTACGAGAAGTTCATGAATGTAGGTGGATCACTGCTGATTGACCTTTTCCTTTTTATTGAACCAGTCTTTGAATCCAATGTGTGAACTGATCACTAATTGGCTTCGCTGACCCCCTATAGGAGTTCTTCCTCAACGTGAAAGACATTCTGCGCTGTCCCACTGACATCACCGGTCAGTTTGAGAAGTGGGAAGCAGCCGAGATGGACCTGAACAAATGGTACGTAGAGCTGTCTGTGTGCTGTCTCTGGTTTAAAGAGCAAGTGAACTCAAATTATTTAATTTTTTTTAGAACTTGGGTATATGTCTGACATGATCGTCAAAAAAGTGATCTGCCATTTATCACTGTTAATTAAATAAGTCACCAATTCACAGAAAAAAAGGGTAAAATCCTATGTTTTAGCAATTCTCCCAAAACATATGAACGCTCCACTTTGCTGCGAAGGCAGGTGGCGTCAGACTACCTTTTCCGAGGCAGTCTGACGACCGAGGGGCAGTGCCGCCTCGGTTTGTGTGGAGGTGTAGAGCTCTGGGCAGCGGTGGACCTCTGTGTCTGTGAGAAAGTTGAACTTATCGGGCACTTATTGTCTAACGCAACGGTGTGTGTGGATGCTGAAGCTCCGTCTGAGCAGCAGTGTATTTAATATCCACGTCCGAGGGTAAGGCTACCCGGACATATAAAGTATAACGCTACCGTGTGTGAAGGATTTCATATGCAATATCGCTTACTATAACATTCATAACAGTTGCACAATGATGGTAAGTATAAACGTTGTCATGGGTTGTAACCATTGGAATAACACGTCCCACTCTTTCCAAAAACTCTCGGCCTAGAACAATTTTTGGGGAAATCACGGAGTCTAAAACAGCAACACACACAAACACGGACAAAAAAAGAACCGGACAGACATTAATATGATGGCCAAGAAGAAACAATTACATGACAGCCCAGGATAAACCTAATTAGTATATGCTACACGTGAACCTCCTAAGATGTTGCAATTTGATTGGTTCACTATCTCGGGGTATCGGTCAATATCCCGAGATTGAGATCTCAAACTCGGGATATTGTATTGCACGCGTAACGGTCGTCTCGTCATGCTAATAAAAATAATTAAACCGCTAATAAAAATGTAAAAATTCTTAGTGTTTTTTTATTATCTTGTTTATTTTTGGAGTGTTCACGTGTAGTGTATATACTAAAACAATTATTCAACTCAGACTCCGTGAATAGTGGGGAATATAACGAATATATGAATGCATCTATATTTTAAATACCTTTTTATATAACAGATCAGCTACAGTACATATTGGACAAAACTCAACAAGATCTACAAATGCTTTAACGCTATTTCTCATGAAGAATTTGGCTCAGAAAGGGAGTTTTGATATATTTTTTACTAAACACAACTTCAAAATGTGTATTTGTCGATCGGGACTCAGTATTCCTGATATCCTTTTACAAAGCACAATTAGCAAATATTTGAGATCAGGGTACACGCATTCTGAATTGTCTTCTGTGGGCAACAAATATATAAATCCAATCAAAACATTGACACATGCACACACACCTACACACACCAACAGTAATGCATGTATGACAATGTATATATGTTGCGTTATAGTTTCTATGAGAGGAAGTCGGCCGTTCACGAGGCACTCTGTGATAACGTGGACACGCGCTCTGCCATGGAGGAGATGAGGGCCCTGGTCAGTCAGAGCAACACCTACATCGCCGGCAGGAAGAGTGCCAAGCTCCAGCCCAACCTGATGCTGTTGGACAGCATCGCCGCCTACCTGACAGCCATGTTGAAGGTGAGGTAGTCTTGAAGGTGCTGTAGGTAATTTTTAAGAGCTATACGTTGAGTATAATCTGCTAGAAATACAATAGCCATCCATCAGCTGAGTAAAAATTCCCTTTGAGAATATCTGATAGAGTGGAATGCCTTAGTGCCTCTGAGCTGATTTATATTTCAGGCCTCATTCAAATTCTCTCACAAGATGTTTTTTTTATTTTTATAACGCAGCGAGTGAGGGAGAAAAGAGGGATGGTTTTCGGGGAACGGGGGGTTGTTTATTTTCCAAATATTACTCTCTTCTGCTTTTTCTGCTTTAAAGGTCTCATCTCATCGTTTTTTCGTTAATTTTGCGGTGATCTGTAGTCTGAATTGATGCCCTTAGAGCCGGTTTTAGAGAAAAAAAAAAGCTTTGCTGGGTCTGTTTTATGCTGTTTTAGTTTGTTGGGGGAGGTGGGAGGGGACGAACGACAGGATTTCGCCTCTTAACATGGATATGCATGATATGCTAATCTGCTCGCCTCTGATTGGCTAAGAGCACTGTGACGCTGAGCTGCAGAAATGAGCTCTGCTACTTCCTGTCTGCCGGTGGGCGGTAGCAAGCTAGCTAAGCTGGGCGGGAAGCGTGGCCATGAATACTAATTTTCGGTGTGACGTCACACCGATGGGGTTTTCTCATCCGCTCGTTTTTCTCTGTGATTTCTCTCATTGCCTAATATAGGTAATGGGGGTAGAGGAACACTTTCACGCGCAGCATGCATATGCAACTCGTAGAGACCTATAGTATTTCAACAAAAACAAGTATTCTCAGTTTCTCATGGAATGAGACCTTTAAACTGACCTACAGCACATTTAAATACAAAGTAAAAGTTAAATGTAATTTACAACAAAGGCAGATGAAGACTGCTCAGTTACAACTCCTATGTTGAGGAAGCTGTTCACGTCCACTGAATGGTGGACTGATGGTAGACTCACACACTGCTCAAGTCCGTCTTGCAAAGTGCCGGTCATAATTCTACACTATGAGGCACTCATCAGATCTCTGCTCTGTTCTAGACGTTTGGTGCCATTGAAGGAGCCCAGCCGATTGGTTTCCCAGTCGGGGGGATAGGCCAAGACATAGATGTAAGTATAACGGAATCCTTTACAGTTAGTTCTGTGTACAAAATCTCTGGTCTTTCCGTTTCAGATATCGGCTCATCATTGCATCCATACTAAATATGCAATATCTTACTACTATATATAATAGCAGGCCTGTCGCACAGGTTACTCAAGTTGGTCAGTGCGCATGTGCCAAGCAGTCTGCGGCTCAGACACACACACAGCACGCAACGAGCACACATACAGGAGTAGTGTGCGAGGAGTAGAAAGTCTGTATTTCTCCCACCACTTCACTGGGCGTGTTGATGACACATCTGCATGTCATTGAGTGGCTTCCTAAATGATAATTAGCCTGTTGCCTTTTGTTTGCTGAATGGTTAAAAAATACTTAAATGTTTGCACTGCTTTTAAGAGTCAATTGTGGTGGATGCTAAAAGATAGGTCTTACCACATCCCTAAAAGTACACATCATACAATAAATTACAATAAATGAGTTCACAGCTGCATGTGTATAGAAATGATTTTTTTTATTATTATTATTATTATTATTATTATTATTATTACTGACAACAGTCAGCTGAACATTATAGTGTCCCGTCCTTCTACTCCTGGTTTTCTCAGTTAAAAACAGAAATCAACTAAAATTGTCCACGTGTTAGTTATATTTCAAATGAAGCAAAAAGAAATACGCTCTCTTTCTCCGGTAATGCAGTCGTTCGACAACTTTCTTCTTCGTTGTTTCTTTTATTTGTCTCTAACTAGTGCTCTAATCTTTCATTGATCGATGCTTGCCAACTTAGACCCTACGTCATATCCGGCACATTGCAAGCCCACCCCCCTAAACCCCCCATTGATTCTACTGATGTCTGAACGACATCGATGTCCGCATCTAAAGCATCAAGTGTGAATCACCCTCAGGGTCGAATCTCCAGATATACAAATGCGGCAAAAATGTGTGAAAACGGCTTATAAGTAGAATATTATTATATTTCCAATATTTAAATACATGTATATGTTACAGACTTCATAATTTATATTCAACCTTTTTTATATTTTTTCAGCTGGAAACCACATTGATGCCATATCTGAAAGTGCTTTCAGACTTTAGAGAAAGTGTACGGAGAATTGCAAGAGAGCAGAAGGGTATGTATTCAAATGTACATAATACATTCCTGAAATCTTGAGCTAACATTTAACGCGTTAATTCCTTAGCCTGGTTGGTTTAGGTACATGCCTTCGCCCGTCGTCGCACTTCTAGGATAACCAAGTCCTTCATGTGATTTCCAGTGACGGAGCTGCTGCAGCTGTGTGACGTGGTCCGGGATGACACCTTGCCTGAGCTGGGCGTTCGACTAGAGGATCACGAAGGTACCAGTGGAGGGGGAGTGGGTGGGTGCACAGTACTGTGACTTTGAGCTGCAGCCATGTGGACAAAAATACCCAGGCCGCGCTCAAGGTTCCCTACTCATGCTGGACCTCCATGCTGAATTATTATACTATTTTTATCATAAAATCACAGTCAGACTTGTACCGTACTCTTACTGCAGACACAGGCTGCAGAAAACCAAAAGGCTTCTTTGCCCGACTTAGTGAGAGCCATGAGCATGTTGCTTTTTTCCATGTGTTTCCCTTTATACATTTTGGCTGAAGTATTAATGTTTGGTACAGGTCTCCCTACAGTGGTGAAGCTGGTGGACAAAGAGACCCTGCTGAAGGAACGAGAAGAGAAGAAACGGGTATGGGCAGAGAGTTTTTTGGAAGTTGTACTGTGGTTGTGTTGGTTTGGTCATCTTTCTGGGCCCGGTTTCCCGTAACCTTCTTAAAGTCTTCTTAACGCTATGTCATTCGTAACTGCTACTTAAAGTTCTACCTTAACATCTCGCGTGTTTCTCGAAACGTTCTTTGCTACAAATCTCATTTGTTCGTCGTTCATTTGTCAGGTTGGTCTGAAGCGCTCGTAGAACCTTTTTAGCTCTACCGTAGTGATGTTTCAGCTCTACCGTAGTGAGCTCATGTCGCTTGTCTCCGCCACTGTACAGTAACCTTTAGAAATCCCCTTTGCGCATGGAACTGCCACATTGGCAGTGTTGTATTTCACCACTATATAGTATTTATTTTACAATGTATTTGTTTTACAACAAAACTGTCTTTAAAATGAAGGAAATTATAATGGGAAACCTTTTGTAAAGAGAAACCAGACCTTTTGTAAACAGAAAATCAATAGCCTCATTTGAACGGTTGCGACAGATGTAATTAAGGATGTGATTGGCTCAATCTCCTCCACTGTTTCTATTTTTTTTTTTTTGGTGTAGGCTATGCTATGTTCGCCTATGGTTAAATAAATGTTAAGGCCTACTAGAAGAATTTCGAGCAATGTTTTATTCGCAAAGACCGCAAATTTTTTAGAACGCTGTCATGCAGCATGTTCTTTCTGGACAGCGTTTACGAATGACGTAGGGAGTGTTTTCTAAGAAGACTCCTAAGAGACCGCTCGGGAACCACGCCTATAGAGGTAAATAACTTTGATAAGTCTAAACGTAGGTGTCTTCGTAGCGTGCTAAGAGTGTACATTATCGAGAAACCGGGCCCTGAACATTAGAGCATCTGGAAACAAATAAGTCAACATGGGTGCTTTGTTGTGCCAAAAATAGGCCTTTACGTTTGGCACAAGAAAATGCAAAAATAAAAGTGCACGTTTAGTATGCTCAATACCTCATGACAAAATCACAGCTTGTTGGTTTCCTAATATAGCAAACTTGTATGTTTTATGGATATGAATACCCAAAAACATTTTAATATTTTGCAAGACAATTTCCTAATCATATACTAATGCAGGCAATTTAATAGCAGGTCTATAATTTAATATTTGGGGGTTTTTTCGCAGATGGAAGAGGAGAAGAGAAAGAAGAAGGAAGAGGCTACTAGAAAGAAACAAGAACAGGAGGTCAGTTAATAAATACCAAAACATTCTCATAAACAGGAATTGGAGCAGATGAGGAAGACAACCAACGCAATCTTCTGTATCAATAACCGTTGCAGCATTGCTTTTTCTTGCATCCCGCCAGCGTCTTAACTAAGCCAAGCTAGTTCTACACTTGAGCTAAAACTGGGCTAAAACTTAGTTTGGTCCGCCATATTTTCTCTTGACCCCAATGAACATCCAGTTGAAACCAAAAAAATAGGCAAATATCCAGTTTATACCAAGATTATACATCCTGGGCCAGTGGCTATCGAGCATAATAGCATCTTCCTCTGCTAAATATGACACATTTTAGGGACGTAGAGAATACTTTCTGGTGATCTGTTATCATAATTTCTGAATTAATTGACTAATTACAGTGTTAATTTTAGATGGCCAAACTTGCAAAGATGAAGATTCCCGCGTGTGAGATGTTTCTCAAAGAAGCTGACAAATACTCAAAGTTTGATGAAACGGTAACTATATTAGCTACTAATTTGCTTTGGAACGAATCACAGCACTGTTCATTAACTAGTCAGTTCATCCCCTCGATTTGGTCTAATTCTGATTCTCTGACACAATACAAAACCATACAGAATCATATTGACGATTGAGTTTGTGGAATTCTATGACATATACCAAAAACGATGTCTCTTTATCAATTATTTTTTGTCCTTCTAAGAGTCCCCCAGAATCATGGAGGCTGAAATTAAACAATTTCCTTTTATCCAGGGATTTCCCACTCATGACCTGGAAGGAAAGGAAATCAGTAAAGGACAGGCAAAGAAACTGCGTAAGCTCTACGAGGCGCAAGATAAACTACACCATGATAACCTCCAGATGAACCAGAACGGCAGCTGAGTGTTGCACACAGAACTTATCTCTTCTAGGAAATAAATATTCAGGCCAGTGATGCTGGCTCGACACCTCTGCATCTCTTTGTCAGAACAATAAAGGGAAACGGACACACAGAAGGAAAGCCTAACTAGGTAATGATAAAGGAAAGTTGATTTAGCACTACTTTTTGTGTTTACAACATGCACCACCATTAAATAGCAAATCATAATATGTTTCCTATTTTTTCTTAAATTAAAGTAAACTGGGGAAGGGATTGGAATAACCTGAAAGCATTGTCTATAGAGAAATGTCATGGTGGCAGCACATGCTGTCCAATGACATGGAGGCAGCTATCAGGAGCTGCCAATGACCAAAATGATTCTGCCTTTGTGTTTAGCAAATACTGTAAAAGCTTCTTCTTTTTTTTTATTATCAACCTAAATATTTTATTATTTTTAAAATGTTTATGCTGTTCATTGCTTAAGCTTTTTTAACGATAATCTTATATGCTGGTTCAAGTTCCCAATAAGCAACGCCAATATATTAATTCTATATTGATGCCATTATATTTGCCGCAATAAGTTGCCATTTGATGGTATTTATTGGCATCAGAAATCTATTTGCTTTCAATGGATTTTGGCTAAATCGAGTAAGTCGAACACAAGGATCCAAACAGGGCCAGCTCTTTCTAACATCTAAACACAAGGTTTTTCAAATAACATACATGATGCTTACTATTGACTCGATTATTCAGCCGTCCAATGGGGTTGCATAACAATGTATTCATATTGTAACTTATTGTTTTTGCTGTGGTTATGTGGCAGTTATATGAAAGAATAGGTGGCCTGTAAGGAAGAAGTAGTCTGAAGTAGTTTCCATTAAATTGATGGCTGTCTATGGAACCTCTCGGAAGGTGGGAGTCATACACACAGAATTATTATGAAAAAAAAGGGTCATTGCAGTTATCATACTATACCCTCCATATATATGATGTTTGAAGTGTTTAATAACGTTCTGAGAGGATCTTGTGAAATGCAGTTCTATATAGTTGCAAAGTTTAGGATAGATACATGTACATTTTGCGCAGGACATACCTGTTGATTGAAATTTAATAAAATTGCCATCCTATTGAATTAATGTAATTTTTACTTCATTTGAGAAGATTGAACTTGATAAGCCTTCAGATCTGGAACAATTTGCAATTAATTAATATTGCATCCATAATATTTGCATTTAAAAAAAAAAAATGTGTGTGCTATTCGTTATGCATTTTTGTATAAAAGTGCCAAATAGTTTATTATATTCATATGTTGAAACAGTATTTACTAAAATTAGGGCATTTAGCAGACACTTTTATCCAAAGTGACTTGCATCAGTTAATACACACATTTGACACACCGACGGCAGAGTCAACCATCCAAGGCAACAGCCAGCTCGTCAGGGTTAAGTGTCTTGCTCAGGGACACATCAACACTCAGCTATCAAATCGAACTTGCAACCTTCCGGTTACAAGACAACTGCTCTACCTCCAAGGCTAAGCCGACCCATTATTTTAATATTATACCCAATATATTATTAAATCATTCCTTTAATTTATTTACTTAGCCTTCCTAAATAAATTTGGTTAAGTTTCAGGTGTGTATTACCATCCATGTTTTGTATTGTATATTTGTATTGTATTATAGTACTTAACTGTGTAGCAACTGCAGTAGCTGCTATCATTGCTGGATCACGGGGAATTGGTTAGCCTAGCGATTGTTGTACTTGCACTTGGTTCTATGAACATCCTTTCTGTACCGACAGCGATATATTGTTGCACTTCTTATGACAAATGTACTTATTGTAAGTTGCTTTGGATAAAAGCGTCTGCTAAATGCCCTAAATGTAAATGGAATATCTCACTTAGCTTCTAGGGGTGATATTTGCCTTTAAAGTTTTTTATAAATATATGAAGTTGGCTAGGCCTTTATCGCAGATAAAGATGTTATAGCAAGGGCAAAAACATGGCTAATTATCGATCTGCTGTTAACAGAAAGGTAATGCCACTAAATGTCAATTTGTTTTGCTTCTATTATTGATTTCACATTTTTGGGGGGAAGTGGAGAAAACTAATACCGAGTTTACCATTCAGATGTACCGCCAAACAAGCCCTGAACCAGAAGATCATTCACAAGTTTGTGGTAGTAGTACCTAAATTTCATGCTCTAGAGTGATATGAAAGAAGAGGAACTGCCAAGCATTCTCGTACGATCTCCTTAAAAAAAAACACAATAAAGTGTGCGACCCAATTAATCTATTAAATCAATGAAAGAAAGAGGGCCCTCATGATCGACTGGCTGATCAAGGTTTATTCTAGGTTCAAGCTGCTCGAAAAGATTCTGTATCTCACAGTCGCAAATCTGGATCGTTTTCTACAGGTTGGTATAGTGGGGACTTTGTATTGTCACTGCTTTGGTGGCCTTTGGTCAATTAGATGCTTATCCCTTCCTTTGCACTTACTGGTTCAGCCTGTGTCTCGCAGGATGCTCCAACTTGCAGGTGTGACAGCTATGCTGGTGGCCTCAAAGTATGAAAAGATGTACTGTCCAGAGGTAGACCACACCTTCACCAAGGCCCTGTTAATGGAGCAGTTGATTCTCAGGAGCCTCAACTTCAACCTTGGACGTCCTCTGGCTTTACACTTCCTCAGGAAAGCCTCAAAGGCTGCAAATGTAAGCCTTTCACAAACCGCCCCCTTATGAGCTCTATAGAGAGCTCGTAAGTCCGCCCCTTCCGGGGGACCACCATGGGACCTCTGGGCTAGGAAAATTAGAATGTGTTTCAATGGAGAGAAAGTCCACAAACAAACAACATATGTGTAATCCAGGGGATATAAAGACTGGGACCAGAAAATAACAACTTTCTCTCCATTGAAACCCATTCATATTTTACGATCTCAAAGGTCCATGGGGGTCTACCGGAAAGGGCGGAGTTTCGAGCTCGACAGAGCAGTTTGGTTCCGGAAGTTAAAATCCCATTAATTCTCCATAGAGTTTTTGATTAAAATACATTTTTGTTTTTTTTCATAAACTTTTCATTATTATATTGTTATAACCTGTTGGGTCAAATATTCTGTGTGTGTCTTTGTGTGCGTTTGCGTGTGCGTATAGTGTATAGTGGTGTCATCGACATGGTAGGCTACGATCCTTCATTCCTGACTGCAATCACCTCGTAATAACGTTACTCGTTTTTAATGCATGTGAATTCAGTCTCTTATTCGAGTTTCGTATTCATATTTTATTTTCATCTTGTATTCTATATCTATTTCTCAACATGTAGAGCTCGTTTCCTCTACAGCTCTTACAACGACGTTCGCGGGTGCAATAAACGTTTCTACGGTAACAGCGAGCTCCACCAATCAAAGACATCGTGTTACATGGGATTGTGGGTAGTGTAGTGGTTTCAAATGACATCGGGAATAAAAATAGTTTTTCTAAAAACCAGATGTTTACGTCTTTAAGCTGTGTCTTCTACAGGAGCATATACCATCGTTTCACTTAAGAACGGCGCCTGGTAAGTATCCTTTGGATGGTCACGACATTAGGGATTTTAATCAAAACGTCAATGGAGAAAATTAATGGGATTTTTACTTCCGGAACCACACAAGCCCTATATGGCATTGGCTCAGAGCGCTGTCAGTGGCGACCATGGGCCTTCCCCCCTGACTGGTTATTGGTTCCCCTTCCCCCTGTCCCAGCTCAATAGAAAACGGATCTAAAAGGATGTTAAGCCCTTTTATTTAGACCTCGTCCAAAAAGTTAGGTGGCCCATAGTTTTAATGAAAACGGTTGCTCGAAGGAGAGAAAGGACCACTCGTCAAATTGTCCTTTAATATATAACCCATTGATTTATAACATGTAACCCGATCAAAACAACGCCCTGGATGTTCCCCTTTGCCTGACCGTGTAGCTTCCATAATGTATCATAACAACATACAAGTCGTTCTTTCGGCTAAGCACCCCTAATATAAAATCGTAGAACTACTTAGCCACTATTATATATCTCTTCGCTTTGAATTTATATGTTTAAATAGCAAATGTTAGCAAAAACATAGAAAAAGAAACATGAATTCGACTCTTAATCATATTTGTGTAATATTTGTAAATGCTGTATAGTGTGTGTCAAAAGGTTAAAATTAGTGTTTTACCTTTACACTAAAACAACGTTGCATGGTTGTCGATCAATGATCAATGTCGATTGATCCAAAACAATTGGCAATTAACAACGCCAATTCATATGAATTATATATTCTTAATTTTTTTATTTTTTTCTTAATCTTTCCAATTTTGGTATGTAGGTACCATCCATAATTAAATCTACTACAATTTGAGCAGTATTTAACTAACCTTTGAACCCAATACGTAAACATCTAGTAACCAATGAGAAGCTTGCATTTTTCTCAGCTGTAACCAATGAGTAGTGGACGAGCGGTATTTGAATGGTTGCGCGATAAGCATTGTTTATCAGCGTTTCCAAGAGCTTATGGTGAATTTTTAAAACAGTTTATTTGAAGTATTCCAGTAACGTTACCTTTCCTCGAGGTATTTTAATACGAATCTTGCACTCAGCCATGTCGTCGATCCAAGTTAGAGCTGGCGTAAGTAAAGAATATACTGCCTAGATACGCAACATTACATCAGAGATACTAACGTTAACTCATGAATGCTTGCTAAAGATGCTATCTGCTAGCATATGACCGGTCTTGCTGCGTTGTCTTAACTCCGCTAGTTTTACTAATTTGTTATGCAGGGGTGAACTCTAATTGTGTTAAGTAAATACTTTATAATTTCAGCTCACCACTGGCCCAGAGAACGCATTAAAAATGGGTAAATCAACTTTTGGTGGCCCAAGGAGAGCAGCTCTCGGAGAGCTTACAAACGCAAAGGTAGCTCTAAACACAAAGGTAACATATCTATCTATACGTCTATCTAGCTATCCATCCACCTGCATCCATACATCTATCTATACTAGGCTGGCTTTGCCCAATGTGAGTAAAAATATAATGATGTCCCATCAGAAGACTCTACATGGCAAGACTACCACAAAACAAACCCTGAACCAGAAGGCAAAACAAAAGCTGGCTACAGTAACTTTGGTGCCCCCAGTTCAAGCTCAAGAAGTCTTCCCCATGTGTGAAGAATCAACTGACGTCTCCATGAAAGAACAGGAACTCTGCCAGGCTTTTTCTGACGTTCTCCTTACTGTAGAAGATATTGATGAACAGGATGGGGACATGCCACAGTTGTGTGCTGAATATGTGAAGGACATATATTCCTATCTCATGGCTCTTGAGGTAAATTACACTTCCAGATGGATGTATTGCTATGTTTTTTTTTATCAGTTGGCCTTGTATTTATTCAAACGGGTTTCTCTTCTATAGCAAAAACAAAGTGTGCGACCGAGGTACTTGCAAGGCTATGAAATCAATGAAAGAATGAGGGCCCTCCTGATCGACTGGCTGATCCAGGTTCACTCTAGGTTCCAGCTACTGCAAGAGACTCTGTATCTCACGGTTGCCATTCTGGATCGTTTTCTACAGGTGGGTATAGTGGAAGTGTCACTGCTTTGGTTGTCCTTGGTTAACTTGATTCTTATACTTTCGTCTGCACTTGCAGGTTCAGCCTGTGTCTCGCAGGAAGCTCCAGCTTGCAGGTGTGACTGCCATGTTGGTGGCCTCAAAGTATGAGGAGATGTACTGTCCAGAGGTAGCAGACTTTGCATACATCACTGACAACGCTTTCACCAAGCCCCAGATACTGCAAATGGAGCAGCTTATTCTCAGGTGCCTCAATTTTGACCTTGGACGCCCTCTGCCTTTACACTTCCTCAGGAGAGCCTCAAAAGCTGCAAATGTAAGTTGGGGTTTGAAGCTGGGTGCGTGCATGTTTCAATATCTGGTAGACCAAATTGTGGGTAATTTACCTAATACGACACTTCACTGTTTTCAGTCCAATGTGGAAAAGCATACCCTTGCCAAATATCTTATGGAGCTGACGCTGGTGGATTATGACATGGTGCACTACCGGCCCTCTGAGATCGCTGCTGCGTCCCTGTGCTTCTCGCAACTCCTGTTGGAGGAACTTCCATGGGTGAGCTCAATGTTGCGTTATAGTTTAAAATACTCCAGTCGTCTCATTCTAGAGTTCTAAATCGTCTCTCCTACAGTCGCCCACACAGCACCACTACGCTACCTACGACGAGAGCCACCTGAAGCCAATTATGCAGCACATGGCCAAGAATGTAGTGACTGTCAATGAGGGCAAAACCAAGTTTCAGGTTTGTTAATATTCAGGCAGTTGGGTGAAACTGCAAGAAGTGTACTTTTTTAATAATTAATTTATAGAGTGCTTGGCAATGGCTCCTATCCACTAATGGTGTCTTAATCGTTTTCACTCATCATCTCAGGCTGTGAAGAACAAGTACTCCAGCAGCAAACTAATGAAGATCAGCCTGATTCCTCAGCTCAAGTCAGATGTTGTTACAAGCATGGCCGCACCCCTGATCAACAATCCCTGACATGCGTGTGTGTATATATATTTTTTTTATGTACATATTATTTGCATTTCTTTTTAGAATTATTTGGGAGAAACTGAATTGGCTTTTTAATGACTATTTGTAAAATTGGGTTCTTCTGACTTGCTGTTGATTTTTACTTGTTCATTTTGGCAATAAAACCATATTGCTGAAGTTTGACGTGGGCTCGTTTTATAAATGATAATGGGTGCTGTTCTGGGGCCTCATTACAGAAGTGGTCCCTAACCTGTTGGCGGTTTCCTATCTTAAGTAATCCTAACTTTCAATTAGACTTTTCGAACGGAAATCGTCAGGTTATGTCTGTTTCTTCACTCGAATGAGATTGAACGACTTACTTTTATCGTTAACAGACTTAAAGGATCTTTGTTAATGGCAAGCTAGCACTACAGTCATGGTGGGTAGTATTGGTACAGAGAACCGAGTAGTAAAGCATTTCTTTCAAAATCAAACGTCTGCAGGTTTTATTAAAATATGGTCAGGATAATTTAACAAATCATTATGCGGTCTCGGTAGCCATGTTTCTGTTGTGATCCTCTTCATTCTCATACAGACCTAGCAGTGCTGCTTTTTTTTTTTTTTTGAATTTAGGACGGGATGTATGGCCACCTAACATAGGGATCCTAACCCTAGAAATTCCTAATTTAGGATAGTTCTGTAACGGCTTAGTTCCTGTCTTAAGTTATAGGATTTCTTAAGTTAGGAAATCTTCTGTAATACCATACCCCCTAAATGCCTTCCTATCTTCATAGGATTTCAGAGTTAAGTTTCTGTAATGAGGCCGCTGATCAAGTCTGCTATGGTTGCCACCTGCTATAAACAATGGTAATCCCTGTACACAAAAGCCAACTTTAATAGCTAGGTAAATCAACTTAGAGTTGGTAAATTGACTGGGTTAACACCAACCCTCTGTTCTTGATTACATATTGCAATAAACATTTCCTTGTTCCAGACTGCATGAATTAACTGGGACAGAGGGGTTCATCGTTCACTGTTTATTTCTGATGCATCAAGCTGACGGGTTTTCTTTCAAGTGATCGTTGGATCCTTGTTCTCTTGGAGAGGTGCGGAAAAGGGAGAACTGCTCAGTTGGTCTTAGTTGAAGCGGACTCTACGCATGGATCCAATGGCGCTGTTCTGGCTACCCCAGTCAGAGGAATTGTTGAAGTCACGTTTCTCCAGGATGTAGTGGGGACCTCTGTAATTGGGCTCCTGGTAAACTACCCAACTGTGGAAAGATGAGACGAGAATGAACTGTCACATTATTCAAAGGGCTCTCCCTCTACCAATGGGTCTGGTAGAATAACGGATCCTCCTAATGAAAAAGCCTTGACTTACGCTCCACCAAGGACCCGGATGGAGGCGGCTCTGTTCAGGCTGTGACGGGTCATCAGGTTAGGGATGTCATCCTGGACCTCTGTTTTCTTACCAGAGAAGCCAGCCTTCTCAAACAGTTGGGCCCTGGGAGGGTTGTTGTCCTGTGGCCAGAGTGTATTTTCAATTGAGCCAACAGTGGATTAGCTCTTTGCAGCACATAACTTTGCTTTTTGATTTCAGGCAGTTTTTGGAAATCCTATTTTCCATGTCTCTTACCTGCTTGATCCCCCGGACGGATGAGATGTGGTCCACCTGAGCACACCACTTGTCATGACAGTTGTACTCGCCCCTCTCAGACATGTCCCACAGGTACTGGCGTCCACGGAAGTTATCATGTTCATAGCCTATCCATCTACAAAGGGCCAACATCCTCATCAACGTTTATTTTACCATGCAAGTTTATTAGGAACAAACATGTTACATTGTAACATAACATTACAAATACAGTAGATTTAAGTTTTCAATGTTGAAATGCCTTTCATGTTATACGATTTTTTTCAGTTTATTTCCATCATGGAACCTAGGCTAATCAGTTCTCCAATTTTGTCGCTAGACGGCGTGCTATATGGATGTTTCAATGGATTTTTATCTAAGATGGATACGCTCCAGAAACAACTCTTAGGAATCAATAATTTTCAAATACTTGTATTGCATTGACGATATTGCATGCTTACGCTCCACTCTCCACCTGCACGGAGTTGCATCTCTCGGGGAAGTTCTTATCGCTAAGTTTTTGGCAGTCGGAACTCAGGTCCAGCCGTCTGCCGGCAAAGTTCCTCTGCTCAAAAAGGGTCACCTATAATAGAAGGAAAATAGACATTAAATCTAAATGTCTTCTTTTTAGATACTGGTACTTTTTAGGTACCAATACTAAATATAATTATAACAGTATTATAACCAAGAAGACAAAAATTAACTGAATATTGTCAGCATCTTTAGCATAATGCAAAGCCGATTGAAAATCGGGCTAATTTATATTAAACAAGTAATTTTACTTACCCTCCCACTGGACCCATAGAAGGCACGTTGGAGTACAGACCCCAGCTTGCTGCGAAGAAAGAGGCAGCTTGAATGAATAATCACAGAAATAACAGCAAATTCAAAAGTAGGATTATGGATGGTAGATGGTTAATATATAAGTGTTTAGATGAATAAAAAGATGGATGCCAAAAAAAGCAATACATAGGCTACAGTAATGTGGACCATAACACATTGCCTCTGAGAATATCCTTAAGTTACGATATATACACTAACATAATATGTAAAAGTCTACTAATATGGACTCCAAGTGTTCTACGAATTCTAATGTTTTTTAAGGCTATAAAACTGCTCTGGTGTGATAATCACGTCAATCACTCGAATAGGGGAACTGTGCTCAGAACGCAGGGCTCTGTTTGGGCCAAGGCACTGTCAACCTACCTAGTTTGTTGGGCTAATCCTGTGACTTTAGTGAAGATGTTCATGTCAGCTCTGTGAAGCCAGAAAAAAGCCCCTTAAATACAGCAAGTTCATGTCACGCAACAGGGGACTAGAAAGCTCACAGGGGTTCTGTGGTGCTCACCGGGGGCCCTTGGAGCCATTGATATGCTAAACACACAGGGCTAAATGCTCATGTTGTCTTCTCTCTGCAATTCTGCCCAGTGTATTCATATACATACAAATGAACCTCTCGCACATGCAAAGTCGCAGTGAAAAACACAGAGGCACACATGGCACAAAAGAAGACTAAATATGTCTGTTGACCCAATATCCAAACAAGTGTACTTGCACATGCCTACACGCACACACACACACACACACGCACACACACACACACACACACATAGAGACAAACATGAATGCGCGCACACACACATTAACACTTAACATTTTTTTTAAAAAATGAAGCAAAATATATCTGCTGACCAAACATGAAAGAAATGTACATGGTTTATAGTTCTACCCCATGCATGCACACACACACACACACACACACACACACACACACACACACACACACACACACACACACACACACACACACACACACACACACACACACACACACACAAACACACACACAATATTGTAGCAAAGAGAGTGCAGTGCCAACAGTTTAAACTTTATCAATTCAGCATTTTGTTGCTGTGTTTTTAGAACAATGCCTTACCCATCCTGATAATACACGTATTCATGTTTGTGCATGGCCAGCTCTGGTGGACCAAAGTTAGTGAGTAGACCTCTGTTTCTATGAGATGCTGGAAACAACATTTCACCTAACATACAATGTGTATATAAAGGTATACAATTATGTTTATAAAACGTATTTTATAAGTTATATCTTTTGAGATCATTGGTTATATACTTGGGTTAGATATATAATTATCAAGAGAATAAATATAGTCTAGGCATATATATATACTGTCCCCACCCATCTTACACACATACTTTATTTGTGTGATTGTTTCTTCCTTGCATGAAGGTCCACTGTATATTTTTGTGTCACCTAGGTTACTTCTTCGTCCCGTCCCTTATGAGTTGATGGGTTTTCAAGAATGTAATTTAATAATAATGATGTAATTATCATAATTTGTTCATATATAGACATGGCTCACTGGTACCTTTGCTCTCAGTGTCAACAATCCAAAGGATCTGTTTGCTCCAGCAAATTACATTTACACTTCGCTGACCTCCAATGGCTGGGACCTTTTGGGCAGAGGAGGGGGGGGTCATGCTTTTGCTGTACATGGACCACTGAATGGCAGTAAACCTAGTGCCTGCTCCATTGTGTTTTGCTTTTGTTGACTTGGCCGTGAACCAACTGATGACATTTCTGAGAAGCGACTAGATCCAGAAGCTTTGGGACGTTTCTTGCATTTGGGAGCTGTTTCTAGCAGGGACGAATGCAGGACAGGCTGCAGGTATACATCTACATGTGTTGGGGAGGGAGACTTTCTGGCTGAGACAGAGACCGGACTAGAGGACAGTTAGATTGCAGAGGGAAACCACATTTGGCAGGAGGACTTGGAAAAAAAACTTTACCTTTCTTTGAAGGAAAACCTAATTTTCTTAGTATATTCTTGAAATATACATTCAATTGATATGTCGCTCATACTGACAGTCCTGGACAAACTGTCTTATTTTCTGTCTCTTATCGCATTTTGTATCAGTGTGTCTTACAGTTGGTTGAAATGAAAGCAGCTGCATTTAGCTATGCATAAGGAGTGAGAAGGGGACAGTTTAGTTTAAATGGATAATAGCAAAGATTTTACAATTTATAGGATTTGTTTGAAGATGAACTTTCAAAAGATCTATGGACACTTAAAAACTGTAAGTTTTTCGTGCTTAATTCAAACTCAACCTAAATCTAGGGTGAATAATTTGCAGGTATTACGTTTTTCTTCCATTTGGCACCCATTCATCTTCATTTGTTTTAGTTATAAAATGCAAAAACGATTTATTGAAGCCTAGTTATGGTTATTCTTTTAGGTGTAACCCAACTGCCTGCCAAACATCACCATGCTGCCACAGAGCATACTGAGGACGTGTCATTTGCTTGTTTTGATGCTGTGTGTGTCAGCCATCGAAGAGTTTGACTGGACAAAGAATGACCATGGATCTTTTTACTACGGTGTCTTCCCAACCGGTAAGTATGCTAACGTACGGAGCCCAGGAGGTGACGTGGGAGTAACATTTTTATAAATCACACGTGTGCTTTAGAAAGTGGCACGTACACTTTAAGTAAATCTCACACACGCTTTACTTCAGCGCGTAGGGGCTCAGCGCCATGTATGGAAGCTTAATGCATCCACTGAAAATAAATTCTGCTGTTTTTCTGGTTAACGAGATAGCTCAAAATCCCAAGATAAGCTGCATATAGGGATGAGCGAAAATGGAAGGATGGGAGTGGGGGATGGATCCCCATGGTTACGCCCCACGCAAACTCATGATAATTAAACATTATGCTGCGATCCATTTGTATGGTACACCGATACGCCCGACCTGTTCTAGCGAGAACCTGACGTAATTTCATGGGTTGCAGCACTTATAGCATTCCCGTTTGTCATTAGCTAGTCATTGTTGTTGTTAGCTATATTGACCTCTATATCAAAACAGCTCAAAAACAAACAACACAACTTTACATTGTATGCACCCACAGCAAGACCGTGCAATGCACAAATTGGTTACCAGAATAAAGTAGTAATGTAATCAATGTGTTGTTAGAGCATTTAAAATCGACATTAAAATGACCAACGTGGTGCAAATACAAAGAACATAAATCTCTTGACGGGCACAGCCATTTTGGTTTTTATTTGGCACACTGAACTCAGTATACTCTCAGAATTCCGAGTGGGACCGACCAAAGGGGGCGTTCCTCCGTAAAGTGCCACAAGAAAGCTGGGAGATTTCCCCAGTCGTACGGGTGGCGTACTAGGCATCTGGAACAAACCATAAAGTGTGCTTGAAATTTACTTAAGCGCACCTGCAATTTACTTAAAGTGTGCTTGCGACTTATTAAAGTGCTTGTGTTAAGGTGCGTTCACACCAAAAGACACATTTGTCGCCCATTGCGATGTCGCCCAAGTTTTGTTGCACGACAAATCGTGCTATCCATTTGTATGGTACACCGGTACGTTGACCTGTTCTAGACATAATTCCCTGGCTTGCAGCACTTATAGCGTTCCCGGTTCTCATTGGCTAGCCATTGTTATTGTTAGCTATATTAGCCTCTTTATTAAACCAGGGGTTGGTTTCCCAAAAGCACATTTTCTATCTTCCTTAGCAAACTACCTCTTAGGGACTCAACAGTTAATGGTTCCCCAAAACCATTTCACTTACATATTTAGCTCATAGTATGGAGTAAGTTATCAATCTCCATAGTACTAGCAAATTAAGGCTTCCTGACTGTTTCCCAACAACATAGTCTGGCTGAATCCTTATTACCCACATGGTAAATAGCCCTAGAGCACCCTACAACAGCTCTAGGGCTGTTGTAGGGTGCGTATTAGGCCACATATTTCCTGGATATTCATGGTCATATGACCGATTTCAGTCTTCTTTGTCTTTTTTTTTTACACGATTAGACTTACGAGTTAGTGCAGTAGCACCTCAAAATGTAAGGGTGTGGAACATCACTGGACATTTAATCACTCACAAATATTTTCTTTAACAACCCTGTTACTTTTACATAAGAATGAGAACGATGGAGGAGCTGAGTGTGACTGAGAACTGTGCATTCCATGATATGATTCACCGCTACCGGAAACTCCACTGAACGAACGACCGACGCAAACTGAATCAAGGCAAATAATCATTGAATCCATCAATAGTGATAAATAGCCTACAATTGAAAATAAAATAAGAAGAAATATGCATCCACTGCATCGACAACACAAGATGCTGCCCCCCTGTCAAAATGAATAGGCTATCAAAATATTTGATGGAGGGAAATATACAGCCTAGGTACTGCTAAGAGATCGACAGACATCAAACGTCAAAAATCTATCATTAGAACTGAGGTAACAAGGCGCATCTGGCAGGGTTCGAACCGGTGGCAAAAAAAAATAAAAATGTTTGAATTATTATTATTATCTTTTTCCATAGACATATCAACCGAATGTTCTGGGAAATGCAGCCCAGCTCGAAAACAAACGACACAACTTTTCATTGTATTGGACACAAAGCAAGACCGTGCAATGCATAAATTGTTGATCGGAATGAAGTAGCAATGTAATCAAGTGTGCAAGAGCATTTAAAATCTATATTAAAATGACCAACGTGGTACAAATACAAATAAAATAAATCTCTTTACGGGCTGAGCCATTTTTGTTGTTGAGTCGTACGGTCGGAGTGGGACAGACCAAAAGGGGGCGTTCAACCCTGAAAGGCCACAAGAAAGCTGGGAGATTTACTAGGACGTACCGGCGTACCATACGAATGGATAGCACCATCACTTACTAAAGTGGCGCTTGCGCATTATAAAGAAATAACTCCCATGTCACCTTCTGGCCTGCATCATAGCATCACTCTTAAATTCTTTGAAGCTGTAGCAGAGGGCTATGTTTATTGCTTATAGCTGTCCTCTTTGCATTCGTGTCCCCCCCTCCTTCAGGCTTTTCCTGGGGAGCTGGTGGTTCTGCATATCAGACAGAAGGTGCTTGGAACGTTGACGGCAAAGGCATGAGCATCTGGGATGCATTTGCCCACAAAAAGGGCAAGATCTTCCTGAATGACACTGGAGACTTCTCATGTGAAGGCTACCACAAAGTTAAGGTGATGCATTCAACGAAAAGAATAGAATCTGTTATCTGTGTAGAACAGCTAAACATGGAATGGATCAAAGAAATGGCCTTGGTTATGAAACATGTCTTGTTGTTTAACAACTGCTTTGCTGTACCTTAAAGGATGACATCTCCTTGATGAAGGACATGAATCTTGAACACTATCGTTTCTCCATATCCTGGCCAAGGATTCTGCCCACTGGAATAAAAAGTAATCTCCTACACAGCCTTCTCATAGTAAATACAAATCTTTGCAGATGACTGTGTATTCTTAATGATGAATCCTCCTGATTGATTCGGATACGCATATCTTTCAGATGAGAACATCAATGAGAAAGGAATCAAGTATTACGATGACCTGATAAATAAGCTTCTGGAGAATAAAATTACACCCATTGTTACACTATATCACTGGGACTTGCCACAGGTAAGCATTCATCCTGGAAATATTAATGCAGGCTTTTCATTACTTTTGTGCTGGCCTGAAATTGGCCTGTAATGGCCTGAATTTGGATGGTTGAGAACAGAAATCTTGCTTCTTGAATTTACAGATCTTGGAGGAAAAATACAGAGGATGGCAGAACGCCAGCATGGTGAACCTGTTCAATGACTTTGCCAATTTATGCTTTGAGAGATTTGGAAACCGAGTCAGGCACTGGATAACGTTCAACAATCCATGGGTGAGTCAAGTCAAGACAATTGTATTTGTTTCGCCCTTACAGTCTAAAAGGGTTTCACTGGCCACTTTTTATGACCCTCTGTCCACCTTAGCCCCCGAAAAAGGGCAAGGAAATTGTGATCCCTCCTTAGCGGGATGGATTGGAGTAAAATGCATGCCATAGTGGACCTTTACTATGGTAGCATAACAATAAAAAACGTTTATGTAACATTGTATTGGTGATAAAATAACATTATTGTCAATGGTGGTGTAGAGTTGCACCAGGCCAGCCTTGGACTGGCCAACAGGGTGATTTAGCTATAATGAGAAGCTGAAGCAGTAACTTAAAGTCACAAGTCACTTAAAGCTAAAATCACAATAAAAAAAGGACATAAAGCATAACATAGACATAAACAGCCTTTCTGTAGTTCACTGCATTTTGTTTCTTCAGTCGATTGCAGTGGAAGGATATGAAACAGGGGAACACGCACCAGGACTGAAGCTGAGGGGAGTGGGTGCTTACAAGGCTGCCCATCACATAATAAAGGTTATTAAATTACATATATATATATACTGTATGTATAACTCATTTTATACAATGGAAGGGCTGCTTCTTCTAAAACCAATTTAAAGTCAATGCAAGAAGACCAATGTCTCTCCCTCTATCTGCAACAGGCACATGCAAAAGTTTGGCACACCTACGACACTCAGTGGCGTAACAAGCAAAAAGGTCATGGAAGAGCTAATACGCCATATAACTTCCCCCAATGCCAGTGGCGTTGCAGTGTGTGAACTATATGTACTGTGGGTCTCTGCAGGTCTGGTGGGGATCTCTTTGTCGGGCGACTGGGGGGAACCCGTTGACATCAGCAACCAGAGGGACATTGAAGCCGCAGAACGATATGTCCAGTTCTACATGGGATGGTTTGCTACACCCCTCTTCAATGGAGACTATCCTCAGGTTATGAAAGATTACATTGGTAAGAGAGAGGCTCACCTTTGGGGGCAACAGTTCAACTAAATTTGACAAGATTTTTGGACCCCAGAATCTCCTGAGTCTGTACCAAAAAACAGATAGTAGAAGAAAGATATGCTGTGCTGTTGGTAAAATAATATGTTGTTTATTCATCTTCTTAAGATTACAGGATTGAGGCATGTCATGTTCTACTCATGGGGACTGTTTTATCTACATAATTGTCTTTATCGTTCAAATACATTCTACCTTCAACCCCACCATTTGTCGAATAGAAATATATCAAAACCATTTTTATCCTATATTTTATTCAAACATACGTTCCACTTCCATCTACTAGGTAGGAAAAGTGCCCAGCAGGGCTTGGGAGCATCACGGTTACCCGTCTTCACCAACCAGGAGAAGAGCTACATTAGGGGCACCTGTGACTTCTTAGGCATCGGCCATTTCACCACACGCTACATCACACAGAAGAACTACCCCTCCGGTCGTGGTAACAGTTACTTCACAGATCGGGACCTGGCCGAGCTGGTAGACCCACGCTGGCCCGACCCTGGTTCTGAATGGCTCTATTCAGTGCCATGGGGTTTTCGCCGCCTTCTGAATTTTGTCAAGGTAAATTAAATATAGGAATTAATTTAGTTCAAGTAAAGTGTGGCCACCTTTTTTTGCTTGTCCTGGAGTACCTATCCCTGAAGGGGTAAACTAGTTCTCTATGTAAAACTTAGGTGGAGGAAAGAAACCTGGTTTCAGATCCTGTCCGGAGAAACAGGCTAGCTAGTCACCACAGACTTTCTGCTACTGATAGCCAGGCTAAATGCTATTCTATTATGCATCGAATAAATATTCCTTTGTGTTTGATACATCGGTACACACTTCCCTTTCTGTTTGCAGACTTTTTTATTTTCACATTCCAGCCACGTTTGTATGTCATTATATGTGTAACCCCTCCTTGCAGAAACAATATGGCAACCCCATGATCTATGTGACAGAAAATGGTGTATCTGAGAAGATGATGTGCACGGACCTCTGCGATGACTGGAGAATGCAGTACTTTAAGGACTACATTAATGAAATGTTAAAAGGTATGAGCCGGCCATGGTCAATACATTCGTCACTTTAATGTTTCAGGGGGACATAGTGTCTCATTTGGCACCATAATTTGGATATTTCTTTGTGTTCAATAAAAGCTCATTAGATAATTTCTCCTTCTTTGAACTGCAGCAATAAAGGATGGGGTGAATATCAAGGCGTATACTGCTTGGTCACTGCTTGACAAGTTTGAGTGGGATGAGGGCTACTCTGAGAGGTTTGGCCTCTACTACGTAGACTTCAGGGACAAAAATAAACCCCGTTATCCAAAAGCTTCGGTTCAGTACTACAAAAGCATCATCATTTCTAATGGATTCCCCAACCAGAGAGAGGTAAAGTCACTGTATGTCTACAGTCAGTCTAGGGTTAAACATATATTTTCTAAAACAAAATTAATTGTGAACATAATATTTGATGTTCCAATTCATTCATGTTCACAGCTGGAGAGATGGAGGGGAAAGGCAATGGAGACCTGCAGCTCTAGTAACCAGCTTCTGGCTGCAGGTAAGTCCAACACATCTCACTATATTGAAGAGCTAGGAGGGGCCAAAACAAAGACAAATTGTTACTTTATCTAAAATTTAACAGGGATTCTCTTTGTTTTGCCCCTCCAGCTAGAAGAATGTCCCAGGAAAATAAGGAACTTGCAGGAAAGCCAAAGGCTTGGCCTGTTCATGATGAAGTTTAGGTACAAAGACCGGTTCATGTTTGAGTCAGTTTGCTGGTGCACTGGGGGATGTGGAGGATTGTGTGTGTATTGAGGATGTGTCTGTTGTGTTTTTTCAGATCCCTTGATAAGCCACGTGGGGATGGTGACAGAGATTGTGGTTCCGACCATGTGTACCCTCAGCATTCTCCTCAGTGCTGTCTTCCTCATGTTCCTGCTGCGCAGACGCCTCTGAAGAAACAACACAACAAACAATACACCCACACACACCACCACACCACACACACACCACAACACACACACCCACACACACACACACACACACACACACACACACACACACACACACACACACACACACACACACACACACACACAATTATCTTGATTATGCTTGGTGTCTTGAGCAAATACAGCAGACATCACAGCTTCATATTATTTTAAGGGCATTACTTTTTTTAATTGTCAGACTTAACTTGATAAACATGGACAATACTGGTCTGTGCAATTCTTACGAACATGGGATCTGATGTGAAATGAGCATGCCATGTTCCAATAGAATTATTTATTTTTTTCCAATTGTCTTGTTTTTTCCCTCTTTTATATAATAACAGCAGGGACATGCATATTGATTATGTAAAACGTAGAGAGAATGCATAAATAAAGACAACTGACAAAACTGCATCAATACGAGCTATTGTTATATTGTCAGATACGCGTTATTTGAGTGTGTTTGAGGCCAGGTGTGATGATGTGAGTGATGCGTCTGAAAACTATGCTGTAGCTACAAAATAAGATGGTATGAATTCAACAAATGACGAATAAACATCAAACCACGATGTTTCATTGAGAAAGAATACGTTCCCTACTGAAACCTAGGGTGTCTACCAGCAAATTATACGAACGTGTTTAATTTATTAGGCTATTTTTTAAATTGTAGTCAAATATTGTATTGTTTGCCTTTATTTTGGAAAGTGAGAGGTGGAACCGGAAGTGGTGCGGCTTCTTTTAGCGGCAGTCTCTGAAAATTGCCGCGTCTGCTTGAGCTCCTCGCTTAATAAAGGTAAGGTGTTGCGACAATAGACTGAAATGATTTTAATGCCAACATTTTATGCCCTCCCAGACGTTTACATAATGCTTCCGTTGCTCGATGAAAATCTAGAGCATTTGTTATCTATATGACTCCTACATGACGCTATTGCTATTGAAACAACCCTGGTAAAGACAGTGGGTGCCTTACTGCTAAACTTGGTTAGCTTTTTCAACTTGACAACGAATTTGTTGAGTTCTAGCGCTCTCATATATCCTCAAGTACACAACAAACCGAGGTTGAAGGACAATAACTGGCTGAACATGTTGCATGTTCTAGTCCTATTGAATATTAAGGTCTAACTAAATTTCACTTTGCAGTACAAAGTAATATTGTCTGTTCTAATATAGATATAAGTAATGACAAGAACGATTATATCAAAGAAATATCGTTGCCAAGCAATTTAGCCTTACAAACGCCACAATGAGACAAATGTATGAAAAAATGAAACTACCTTACAGGAATGTCTGATTCCATTGGAAGTGGCCGTTTTAACCTCCCTGACTATGACCAGTTCGAGGATGAGAGTTTTCCTCCTCTCCCACCACCCCGCTCCCCAGGCGTTGGAGGGGACGACCCGTTTGGTAATGGTGAGGGTAACCTCGCCATAACACTAACGTTATTGTCTGTACACTGAAGCTACTTGCTAAAACTGTTTTCAACCAAAGGCTAAATGAATGATATAGTAAACCTTATGTGATTTTCTAATGGTAACTGGTATCTCACACATCTTTATTTTAAGATGTCCAACATCTAAAAAGCAATTGTGATCACCCGAGTACTGAATGTTGTTGGGTTGGTGTGATTCAGGGGAGGAAGACGGAGACCTCTCCAAACTAGCAGATGTTCCCACAGCTAAACGAAGGACAGTCAAAAGGCCACAGCCCAAACTGGATTCCCAGAGGTACTCCTATAAAGCAGATGAGCTGAGCAGCTGTCAGTAGGCATTGTCGTAGGATTGGGATGCTGCTAGTGAAGATTAGAATTTGGTTAGGTGTACTAGGTTCCAAAACGGATGGATCCAGAAACACTGAGCCGCAGCGGATGTTTGCAAAACTAATGTAAATAATAATTGTTATGAACTGAAAATTAGTCCTTGAAGATGGCTTGTGACCAGCTGATTTGATCTTATTAGATACGCTCTCTTTGTAATTTTTGAATTCTTTCCATTCCAGGCTCACTTCAGAGAGGGGACTACCAGCTCTACGGACCCTGTTTAACAATGTCAGTTTTAAAGGCAAAGGGCATGAGGTAGGCGTTGCCAATAGGCCACGGTCAAACACCAGGAGTAGAGTTAGCGAGACATTGTCATAATTTTCTTGTGTGTCATTTCTTCATGTCTCTCAAATTAGGCAGAGGATCTGCGTGTTGTCATGCAGAAGATGGAGAACTGGGCCCACAGATTGTATCCCAAACTGCAATTTGATGATTTCATGGACAAAGTGGAGAAGCTGGGAAGCAAGAAGGATGTCCAGGTGGGATTGTTGAGTCCTGCCTACTGGTCAAAAATGTATTGGTTGATACTTCAATGCAACAAGAAAAAACATTCAGCTGTGTTTATGAATCGACGTCGTTATGTCTTGCTGCAACTCTAATTAAAGAACAAAAAAGGCTCAGATGTTAGAGCCTTCTTTTGTAAGGCCAACTTAACTGTACAGTCAATTGTTAAAAGATAAACACTACTTCCAGTCATTCACACTGTGTAGATGCTGTTTGGAATCAGATATGCATTCAGCGTCATAATGCTTGACGGGGAATCCATGCTGTTTAGAACAAACCCAATCTGTGCGCACAGATTTGTAATCCGAGGGAACCGTTTACAAATCCGTGCGCACAGGGTGTACACATAAAGGTATTTCTTTCTACCTTGTGACCTCTCTCTTTATGACTCATTGAATGAATCAATTTCATATTAATTAACCCCCCCACACACACACACACCAGACCTGCCTGAAGAGAATACGACTGGACATGCCTTTGGTTCATGAAGACTTCATTGGTAGGGATGATGTGTTTTACCTTTTTTACCTTTTTTTTTTGTTTGTTTTGAAGAGTTACGGTCAATAAGACCCATTTGAATTGTTTCAGGGGAGAATGAGGTGACTCCGGTGCAGCATATCTTTGAGGACCCAGAACCCTTTGGCAGCACTGGGAGACTCCCTCTGGACTCCCCAGGCCCTGTCCACTCCACCCCAGGCCCTGTCCACTCCACCCCAGGCCCTGTCCACTCCACCCCAGCCCCCACCCTGACGGAGGAGCAGCAGGAGCGCATCGAGCTCAACAGACGGCTGGCCCTGGAGAGGAGGCTGGCTAGAAAACAGCTCCGCACAGGTGAGAATGAGAATTTGAATTGTGTCGTAGATTGATGTGTAGTGGGTCATTTTTGGGACACTAAAGGCTCAAGGAGACTTTAAGTCAGGCCGTCTTCAGCAGTACAAAACAACATAAATCTTCTTGCTATCAGTCATATCCAAGCCCAATGATCTTTGCCCTCCCAACTCAACTGGGGGTAGCAAAAGCCCCCCAACACCACATGACAATAAGATCTGACTTCATTTTCCGATCGCCCCCCTGCCCGAGTAAGTCAGCTGACTCCTCATCTTGGGGTGGAGCGCCTAGTGGATAGGAGCCTTAATGCTGATATTTCTCCATTCTAGACCTACCAGACTCCCAGGCGGCCGTCTCCGCCCAGGCAGACTCCTCTCAGGCCATCTCTGCCCAGGCAGCCTCCTCCCAGGCCGGTGTACAGGCCTCTTCTGTACACCTACCCCCAGCTATTTCGCCACCGACTAAACCCTGTCCACTGGTGCCTCGGATTGAGGAAGGGAAGGACGTGGAGGTGGGCCCCAGCACAGAACCCCCAATAGACGCCAAACTGGACCCAGCGTGAGGGAGTAGAGCCCAGACAGCCATTCACTTGTCCCGTGCACACTTTCACACTGCTGGTCTCCACTGTGTTCTTGGTTTATTTGATAGCTTGTTTTCTGTTTTGGACATTCAAACTACACTGTGCAATGTGTCCTAAAGTGGTCCTTAGTTAAGATGTGCAGGAGTCACTAACTTATTCTCAAAGTTGGTTTTAAATATCAAATATATTTTTTCATATATATTTTAATTAAAACTAAAGTGGACGCCCGTTGTAGGCTTCGTGTGACTTATTTAAGATTCTCTACACACGCATCACCTTTATTACAGCTGCTGTACCTTGTTTGTATTTCGTCAATGTTTCAACACTGCATTAGCCTATTTGGTCATCACACCAAAAAAGACTTGTTTTACCTTGTATAGTGTGACAGAACATGAAACATTATGCTATTCCACTCCCATGATGAAACCTTTTTATTAATTTCCATAAATGGCAGATGTAGTTAATAAACTCTGCTTGATTAGGTAAACTAATCTTTGTTATTTAAAAAATTGGATTTCTGACAAAATAAATGAAAACATTCTGTACAAAAGATAATCGAAAAATAGATTTACAATGTATACAGAATACCATTGTACTAGAACTGCTTTTATGAACTGAAAAACTAAGTATTTCATGCAAGCACTCCATAGAAATAGACTATTCTCACTATTAAGGCCCAATATCAATCCCTCCAGTCAAAATTGTCCCCGATACTAATCTCAAACACAATTTAAATAGCCAGAAACAGGATAATACTGTAGTAAAAGCTGTAGTTCAATAGCAAAGAAATGTACAGTGCTGATAAGCGATCACTTTCATACCGATTAATATACTCTGATATAAAGCAGAGTTTTTTAACTGTACAACCAAGTAAATATGACCTGGGCGAGCGTC
>OLKM01000231.1:255464-361533 GCA_900291075.1 Melanogrammus aeglefinus
TACTAAATTCATATCCTCTGAGATTATTATTATTTATTATTTACGGAGCCATATAATCACATATTGCGTAATCTTTTCACTCGGTTCTCCGTATCGAGAGTAGGCCTAGAACTGAGCGAAAAGACTACAACCTTTCCGTTTCCGTTTCCGGTCTCTGTTTCATTTACAAAATGCAGATTTACAAAATGCTAAATATCATATTGTATCAGCTTCGCCATATCATCCTTCATACTGGCTCGTGGTTTTTTAAGCATGGCTGAACTATAGTGGGCTCGTTAACTTCAGAAGCAGGTTGAATGTTGTCTGGAGCGGGGCCTGCGCTAGGCCCCATGTTGGCTAGCTTTGCAGGTTGCGAATTAGCATGAGCTATGCAAGCCTGAATTCCTTGTTGTTTTAAACGGCTTGATGGCGTTTCTTATTTATTACATTTCTAATGCATATTTAGCAGATGGTTGTGAGGCAAAAAGTGAAACAACAGGGCCGTATTAAAAGGTAAATAATGCAAATCAGTCGGGAGCCTCTCCTTGCGCGTCTGCTAACTACATTGTCTAACCCGGAACCTAATAAGTACTAGTTAGGTGCCTCCATTTGTAGAGAATAAGAAAGAAAGAATAAAGCCTAAGAATAACAATAGTTGAGCGCTGCTGCAGCACTCACCTAACAATAACGCACTCACAGTAACACAAGTAAGACAATGCTGACCTGTCCACGCCTCCCAGCAGGGAGCAGAGGTCTGCACTGAGCACCGCTGGCAACATGTCGTACCTACGGTCTGCCAGGTAGTAGGTTGTAGCCCTGGTGCACAAACACAGTGGAGAAAGGAAGAGCATTCAAAACACCACGGAGGACATGCGACTCATACAGTAAGCAGGTTAACAAGTCTGTACAGTTCACTTTTAAAACAACCTGGGTATATTGAGGGGAGAAGTCACTCGTGAAAATACATAATAATGTAAAATGGCTGAGTAATTTACTGGCCAAAGCACAAATTTTGCGTCCAATTTATAGTTAAACCCAAAAAAGAAAATTGAATCTTGTTTTTAACGGAGCAGTAATGTTTCTGCTTGCTTCGTGTAGGACTCGGGTCAACTTTGGATAAAACGTTACTTTGTGTCTGTGCAAACACAGCACTTTGGGCTCTAATGTTCAAAAGTTATTTCTGGAACACCCCAAATGAACTAGGATCTCTGCTCCGCCTACAGCTCGAGAACTGTCTTGTACACCGAGGGTCAGCCTACCTGGAGCGTGCCTCCAGGTCCGTGAGCGAGCCCTCGCGGACAAAGTGGGTGACGTCTGCAATGTGGACGCCCAGCTCCAGGCGCTCCCCACCGGG
Source organism: Melanogrammus aeglefinus (assembly GCA_900291075.1). NCBI lineage: Eukaryota > Metazoa > Chordata > Actinopteri > Gadiformes > Gadidae > Melanogrammus > Melanogrammus aeglefinus. The sequence goes on from OLKM01000231.1 coordinate 256,798, forward strand.
CAGGCTGCGCACCGACAGCGTGTCATCCACGTCCTCGCACCCCCGTGGGTCGACGCTGAACACCAGGTGGCTCTCCCGGAGGTCCCGCCTTGCAGCCTCGTCCGCCCGCCACGGTTTCTCCGGAGTGTTGGCCGGCATCTCCCGCAACTGCACAGTGACAGGGTGAGTCTCTGGGTTTGACGGGGTGTCCGTGACTCCCCTGCCCCCTGATATTTATTTTTTTATCCCCCATGTATGAGGCACTTCTCAATGGCGTAGGGAGCCGAGTGAGGGGATAACTTTTAGCTAAGTTCTGCTCCCACTTTACAAATCTCTACACTCAACTACAGCCGCTTAAACCCTGCAGTTGAATTGAATGGTTACCGTCCACAGACACTCACCTGGGCCTCCGAGAAGGGCAGCGCGGTGACACCGTTTTCTATCAGGATTGTCTGGACCTCCGTCTCCAGCTCGCCGGCTTTGCCCAGCACGCGGACGCTGTGCCCATTGGGGTAGAGAGACGTGCTTTCCCATGAGTCGATGCGCACCACCACCCTGTGGTCCTGGGAGACGCAGGCACACAGGTAAGGGACCAGGGTGGAGTCCCATGGACAATAACATAGGCTGCTGCTAAGCAGTTACAACAAAGCGACAAAAAGTTGAACCAAAGACAATAAAGTGACATGAAAAGGAAATGGTTGCAAAATAAGACTGTTTAGCTGTTTAGTTGTTTTTTTTTTTATCCCATATCATGCTTTAGTGTTAATAATTGCATTTAGGGGTACTAGAATAGGGTGACATGCCTGTATGTTAAAAAAGAGCCCTTATTATTCTCACACTGTTTTGTATCACGTCGCTTTAAGGCCCCCCTCCCGAGTAGCCCAGTCTGCTGTGATTGGTCAACACGCCCACTCTGTTGCGATTGCTCTTTGCGCTTGTGTCGGCAAATTCACGCCACTGTGAAGTTGTAAACATTGAGGGTAACTGGGAGGCCCGACTTCTGGACATCAGCACCGCCCACTGCATGCAAGTACTCCCCCTGGCTAGGACTTCAATTATTCTAGTTCAGCAGATGTAAAACATGTAAACATACGTCATATAACAGTTTCAACCAAAGGGAAAAGTTGAAAAAGCATGATATCACCCCGTTAAAACTACTTTATATTGCAGACATAGTTACATGTACTTTATGCATTTACATTTTTAAACAAGATTAACTGCAAATGTATTGTCCCCTAGAATTATTTAAATAAAGTCCATAGAAACCTTTTAAATTGTAATTCAATATTAATATATCCAGCGTTGGTCCCAAATCACTTAATCTTATGAAATATTGTGCAGCAAACTACTCTGAAGACCAACTATGCTCTAGCAGAACTGAAATGCGAAGTCAATTACACGTCCCTAGCAAGATGACTGGTCGAAACAAATATGACAAAAGAAAGTGAAACGCCCCGTTCACAAAGATTTGACCTAGTCTGATATCTGACTTCAGATTATTAATCTCAAATCTGACAATCTGTGAGTTTACTCCAGCCCTTCAGCAGACAGAGGGACGGGGAGTCTTCTGACCTGGAGGGCCTCAGCCTGCTGAGTGCTGATCCGGATCTTGGGGATTCGCTGGTCCCAGGGCGTGGCCAAGATGCGCCTGGAGCTCCTGCTCTGGGTCTCCTCCTTGGGGGGGAAGGTTACCACGTAGTCTCTCCAGTTTCTTTGCAGTATCCCCACCACACAACCTTATGGGAGAGGGGGAGTTTGGGATCAAATATGTGGAAAAACACTGCTGTCATCAGACCAACGGCACAGAGGTAAGTAAATGAACACAATTCAATTCAACATTTAATGAAATGACAATTTTGCAATTTGAATGGAAAAACTAAATGTTCCATCTTTAAAGAAAGAGCTTTTGTGAGACTAGCTGTCACAAAGCAGCTATTTTCTGGAAGAGCAGAGAATTATAAAAAAAATAAAAAAATAAAAACTGCAGCCGTCTGCCTAATCATTGAAGGAGAAAAACAACTTGGACAATAAAATGTAATGGACATCTCCATGACTGGATTACTTGGTCCTGAGACAACTCTAGGAACCCTAGCAGCATTTCTCTGCTACAAATTTGACGTATTTTCAATTGCCAAAACTGCATTTTAACAACTTGTAATTCTATGTGTAAATGTAGCCAATTGTCCTTTTGGTATACACACAGAGCAAGGGCTAACACTGCTTAAAAAAACCACAACAACTAACATAACACCAGACACAAAGAGACCTGCTGACATTTAAACAGGTTTGGTGCATTCTCTGAAGTCTTTCTGTTTCTCTCACGCTCTCTGTGTTCATTGTTTGCAAAGACATAAAAGTAAAACCCTTTGTGTAAGGATTTGGCTTTCCAGACAGGATGTTTTAGCTTGTCCCTCCACCGGCGATTGAACAAGTTTAATAACCAGTCCTGGCCGAGTTTGCGTTCGCTGTTGGCCAAGGAGGGATACCGACAATGGGAAGACGATGATATCGTTTTAGTAATCAGTCCTCTTCTAGAGAAATGGACCACTGTAGTAAAGACCCATACTTTTAAAGCAAAAAGTGATGAAACGCCTGTTCACCCATATTGAAGCTTGTCTGCCTTCTAATTTGTGAAACTACGATCTCAGTGACAAGTTTATCTAAATTTTATGTTGCAAGGTCTTATTTAAAGTTGGGTTTTTTTTATTAAAAAGGCATAAAGGACTGAATATTAATGAGATTTGGCCATTTACTATAGCCTAAAATTCCCGACCCAAATAGCCTGCAATATACCTCCACGACATGTTAGCGTGTGGCCAAGGGGGCGGTATAGCGTTTCAAATGTCCATGAACCGATGAGCGGACGGGCGATTCAATCTGGAAACTGGAAGCAAGACTGAGTCTACTCCATTGAACATACGTTGGAATGTGCAATTTCCATGTAGAAAAATATTGAAGAGTCGAAACCAACTTCAAATAGTCTTTTCATTTTACCGGGTGCAATCATTTTATTCTCTTATCTGGCAGTCAAACACAAAATATAGTGACCAATCAGTGATAACTTGATGCTTTTCATCTGCAGGGAAGTGCGACACGTTGCTAAACTCTAAGAATACTATACGTCCTTGCTTATGTGTGGGTCATCAACAGGCAAAAAGGGTGTGCACGGTCTCCGACGTGGACCTTCCAAGAATGATTTTGGCTTCACCTGTGGGCATGGGTTGGCTCTGGGTGCTCTCTGGTAGCTTGTCCTCTCCCTGGCCTTCGCTCAGTGCCGTGGCACGCCCCCTCCACTCGCTCCTCTGCAAAAGCTCCACCGCCACCATGTCGCCATGCACGGCCCGGTTCCGGCTCTTCCCGCCACTCACCAACACATCGCTGTTCAGATCTGCCAGCGGGTCCGGACATCGAGGAGCAGAGACAAGGAAAGAGTGGATGAGAAGGAAAGCAGTGACAAAGTGTTTCAAGACTAGAGACATCATTAGAGTGCAATACAACTAGCATTCTTGTCCATGTCCAAGAACTGTCTTTAAGTCATTGCAAGGTTTTTGGAATGGAAAAAATATATGAAACCGCTCAACATGTTGTTCAACATTATACCACGGCATTGTCAAATAATTGTCCTATTTTGTGTGTAACTTGGCAGGGTGTAAAGGTTCAATGGCATGACAATGTCACTTTATGAGGTTTTCTAACATTAATGAGTTCCCCTAGCCTGCCTATGTTCCCCCAGTAGCTAGAAATGTCATTCGGTGTAAAACGAGCACTAGGTATCCTGCTCCACCTTTGAAAAAATGAAAGCCTATGCCGTCACAAGGGAGCAAGGTTACCTCCCCTTTCTCTGCTTTTCCCGCCCAGACAGAGAATTGTACCCACCAATGAGACAATGAGCTACGACCATGCGAGCATCATATGTGTGTGTGAATACACACATTGTAACGCAAGTGTTGTACACTTCTTCGTTATTTGGTTAACCGCTCTTGGCATTATGGCGCATAACATGTAACACAATAACGCAAGCTTGCATAAAGATCCCATTTAGTGAAAAGACTAGAGTGTGTCGGGTTCTGGTACTTCCACGACGAGAATCAGAGTGGGGGTTATCTTGGCCATGGTTGACAAGGAATTGGGGGAAAGGAACATTGGCTGGCAGGGCCCCTCCAGCGGTGCCCCTGGCGGCGGGGCTCCGGTGGGACACAATCCCGGGCAAGAATCCCTTTCTCCTCCACGTCACGGTTCAATCTGGACTTCAGGGAGTCAAAGCCAAAGTTCCTTTCTCCCAATTCCTTCTCAACCATGGCCGAAATAACCTCCACTACGAGTCTCGTTGTGGAAGTACCAGACACAGTTGTCTGAGATTCATAATACCATCAGGAGGCGCACACAGCTGTTGGCCGTGATGATAATATATATTATAAATATGATATTATTTAGATATGGAGCTCCAGGACTCCCGCCGGAGCACCCAGAGTGTTCTAGAATATGAACACGGTCAAAAGCTTTGTGCGCCTCCGGATGTGAATCCGAGCCATTGTGATCCATCCACCGAAACACGAGCGCATGGTACCATGGCCGCAGGCTGTTCAGGGCCACACCCCCACCCTCCACCTGGACCCGCCTCACTCCTCCATTAGCAATTAATCCTAAAGACACAGAAACGGCACGGATCTGGAAAGATCATTATGGGGCTGGCTCGTAGTGACTGTAATTCTGCACCAAGGCTGAATTTCGGGAATGATTCTTCAAATACTGTATTAAGGGGCACTATCACCTATATAAAACCGACCACAAAGTAGCATGCCATGGGACCTTCAAATACTTGGATATAACTTGGTTAGATGCTGTGTGCATCCTTTTATTGCGGTTTATCCAGTTTATACTACGTACAGAGCCATTACTCACCTGTGTTTTTATTCGAAGACCCCTCCAGTCGAACAAAAGCCTCGTTCTGTGCCCGGTGCTTGTTGACATTCAGAGTACCCTGGTGCAAAGTAATGCATCTATATTAAAAGAACATTCAAGCTTATCACACATCACTACGTCAAGAAAAAGCATGCATCAAAAAACAAACAGCCATGTTTGTGCTCTTCTATACCAGCTCACTTCAAAAGTTTTGTGATGAGACTAAATGTTTTTAGAACGTTGCAGCGGTTTAAACTGATTACTTGCAGTGCGTTTGAAGCCATTGCATGGGGTCTCAAGACGTGTTCCTTATCAAATCAAGTGTAGTTTCCGAACATCTTGACGCATCTACCTCACTCTAGGAAAACCATGACACCACATCAACCATAACCTACCAAAAGGAACAATGTTGTTCCTTTTTTAAAGGTGGATTACATAAAAGGAAACAAGTGGAACTATCAATTTTGAGCAGGATTATCATTAATTTCTCTCTCTCATGCCGAAATATAGTACGGTCTATGCTATCGCTTAAGACGGCTTGGCCTCATTGCTCTTTGCAGCGATGTGAGGGGTCCAGTTCTTGATTCTTTTGCAAGAAGTCACACTTACAAGCAGTCTAAACTGTGCTTTAGGAACATTTGTTGGATAGGTTTACCTACCTGAATGTATCGGCCGGATTTGATCCCGGCCTCCAGGATTTCCGAGGGCAAGTGTTCCAGGTACTCCCTCTCTGTTCCCTCGCTCTCCTTCTCTTGAAGGGCCTGGGAAACGGAGCAGTACAGATCCTGGGCTGCCTGCAGCTCTGGCCAGAAGTTCAGTAAATATTCCTGGGAAAATGCAGGACGCAAGAGAACGCTGTGTATACTAAAATGTATACTGTAAATGTTTTACTGATGCATTCATGATGAAAGCTTTGGCTTTGGCTAAGAGCTAACCTTTTAAGGCATTAAGTACATCATTTCAACAATGAACTTGGAAGACAAATGGCTAATATTTCTGTTAGGCTGCGTGGAACATTGTCCAAAAGAAATCCTTCTACCGGCCAATGGAAGACACATTTGACCATTTCGCAGGTTCAAGAGAGAAAAAAAATAGGTAATTTTGGGCCTTTTTGAGCCTGAAAGTACAATGCAAGGCAATCAGGTCAATACTTTATTGGATTGTCAAGCACCACTTGAGGCAGTCACTTATATCATCAGAAAGAGGTAGAGGACTAATATATTAACAAAGCCATGGTGAGGAAATACAAAAATTGCACCTAAATGATCATAATTATTTCTGGTCGGCTTAGCTCAGGCGGCAGAGCAGTTGTCTTGTCTCTTGCTAGTTCGATCCCCAGCTCCTCCTAGCTGAGTGTTGATGTGTCCCTGAGCAAGACACTTAGCCCTAACTGCTCCTGACGAGCTGGCTGTCGCCTTGCATGGTTGACTCTGCCGTTGGTGTGTCAATGTGTGTATTAACCGATGTAAGTCGCTTTGGATAAAAGCGTCTGCTAAATGCCCTAATTGTAATTGATCAGTGCATTATAGAGAACCCTAAAACACCTTATTCTAGTGACTGGAGAAGCAAAAGCCTTAACAGTAAACCTCGAACAAGGAAGATTAGTTTTCCTTGTAGCTTACCACAATTTCATGAATTATATGATTACCTGCATGGAGACAATGTAAATGCCAGAGTGCAGACTGCTGTACATGGCTACTGCAGCCTTGTCCTCAGTGATCATTACTACAGGCTTGACACCAACCAGGTGGTCATGGTACCACACTGCTGCACTGTAAACAGACCTGGTTCACACACACACACACACACACACACACACACACACACACACACACACACACACACACACACACACACATCCAAGTGTCATTGAATATTGTGTTGCACGCAATTTAAAATAAATATTTTATAATGTCCTTGCTAATACTCATAATAACTCAATAACAAGACAAACTCAGATAATGTGATTTGCCCTGTGTAATGCTTTTCTGGGGACCAGACCATTACTTGATTCCTCTGTCTAAACATGCAGATTTGATCTGTTCAGTAAGTGTGAAGGACACAGGAGCACCGATTTAGTTCAACTGATAGGGAGGTTGAACCTGGTGAGGACTAGGGTTAGTTACCAACCTGCTGTGCCATATGTCCTGGCTTTCTCCCTTCGCCCGGGAGCAGTAAGCATACTCCTGAAACTCATTGGCAAACAGAACACAGTCGTGACGCGGGTCCTTCAGGAGGTTGCGCAGCCGGTTGTACTGTCTGCACAAAAAAGACAAAGAATTATTTTAAATGGCTGCACTCACCACACGCACACGCACGCGCGCACACGCACACACGATCGACAGCAGCTCGGCTCTGTATGGTCTGCCGAACTTATACCTGCGTCCTTTACTGTGCTGCACAGCGTTGCAGGCGGTCTGCGTAAAGACAACACCCCGCAGCTCTCTAAACTCCAGAACCTCCTGGTAGTCCACCACGACACCCACGTCAGGGAACACATAGTGGGTCACGTCTTCCGAGAGCAACTTGCCATCTGAAACGAAGGTTGGCAACCATCAATCCACATTTGCTTCGGTGGTTTAACGACTGTGAAGTTCTCCTGAATCTGAAGACTCCAATTAGGCTAAGTCTAGTTTGTTTGGTTTGGGAGGCGGAACTTAAAAAGCGAAACAACCTTTCCAAATAAATGTACGTTACCTGATTAGTACTGCCATTCAATAAACTCTGATTACATTCATCATTATAGATTAACGTTAACGCTACAGTTATTGGAGTTGAAAAATGATGGGGGGAATTTACCATTGTCACATCCCGCCTGACAGAGAGCGCTGTGACAAGGTACTTGTTCTCTCAGATAATGTTCCCGAACCACACGGACCTTCCGTCCCCTTGAGCTTTTTAAATGGAAGATCTTTTCCGTTTTAATCATCGTTTCATGTGGTCAGGTAAAGGCAGTTTTGTGTTTAAAATTGTAAGCGGTAATAGTAAACAAGATTCGCGGTGGAAATACAGCTAGTGGGAACTGACTACTGAGCGGATTCTGTGACGTCACTTCCTATGTATTTCCCACAGATGTGTTTAGAACGCTTCTGTAAAAAACTTGAATTAATATTTATTATGGAATACTTGTTCCTATGCCTCCCAATACTATAGATAAGATTCAAAACAAAAAACATTATTGAAAGAAAGAATGTTCTTTGGCCTACTCGTTAAAAATGTTATTTATATAGATGTATTCAGTAGCCTATGCCTGTGCCGTGGTTATACTGTTTCAACTTCCAAACCGGAGTAAAACATCGGTGGGAAGAAATTAATTATAATCGCACCTAATTTATTTATCACGTGTTTACAGAAGCCCCATCGAGCGGACATTTGAGCTCTCAGGGAAATCAAGGGTAGACAGACCTACCACAAACCTGAAATTTAGAGGGGACATCAATATCACCAACGTAGGACTATATTAAAAAAATACCCCTTACCCATTAACGGTTCAGACTACCACATGGGGGGGGGGCATGAATGGGAATTATGTTAAAAGTGCAGTCGGCTTCTATAAATATACATTTTCAATTTCATAATTTTTGAATTCATTTATATTGGGGTGGGGGGGGGGGGGATTTTGGCTGCTGTGTTACTTTTCTTATTGATAGACTGATCCATACATTGAGGAAGTTCAAAATTGGCCAAATGCAATGCCACAATGAACGCGGATCATAGGCTATAGCACGACTCAGCCAAGTAGGCTACCTTTGTTATGCTCGACTGCAAAATTGTTTGGAGACCCTTTTTGGAAGGGCTTATGATCAGCCTTATTTAAACTTTGATATCTGACCACTCTATCTAATAAAATAGATAATAACTTAATCAGCGTATTCCTCTTTAATACAGAAATACTTAAATTAATGGCAGCAGTTTGCAATTATGTCTATTTACTACATCATCTGGCATGCCCTAGCACCTTCCAAAGGCCAGTATAAAAGAGGCTGAAGCACCTCCATGTAAAGCTGGAAGCATCTAAATATGTAAACGATTTAGATGCTTCCAGCGCTTGGCAGCCCTACACAAAGTCCGCGGGGAAGGATTGTTTCTTTGGTCCCTCTGCTCTGCTGGCCTTTTCATTACACTGTAGGCTACACTGTTTTGTTACATTATTATTATTGAAGTTCGCCTGGTCACTGTCATTGCCTGCCACTGGTCCGACACAGCATTCCCCTGCTCGAAGGCATAGTAGAGCAATTTCACTCTGCCACAGTAATGCTTAGCCGTTCTGTATTCCACGCGTTAAGTTTGTATTGAGTGTTGCAATTGGTGTCGACATAGGCCTACTCTGACTTGCTGTTGTTGTGTTTTTCTTGTGCTGGGTTCACTTTAAATCCATTATTAAGAAAGTAATCAAGTGTGTTCAAAGGCATATCAAAAGAGTCATTAAGATTGATTGTCTGTCACTCCGTCCCTCGCCTCCTCTACCTTTCTGACTGAGCTCCAAAACCAAGAAGTAGACCTACTAAAACTGAGACGGTTGGCTCAGAGCTGACCAACGACACAATTAAAAGTAGCCTATAGAGCCGAGTCTCTCGCTCTCGCGCTCTCCGGTTCTCTCGCTCGGACCCTCCAGACGTTAATTAGTGCCCTTATTATTCCCCCTAACAGTCAATCTAACGGTTTACATTTCTGGTTTCCTATCGCTTTCTGTCATTGCTTCATGTTTATGACAACTTTATTTCGGAGCGACACCTCCTGGATACTTCAAACGGTAGGCTTTGCTCATTTGATTTTGACTTTGGTACGAGAATGCCCCTGTGTTCGGGGACACGTAAACACTTGCATGATGGGTGACAATTTTCTTTAATGCGTTATAGCCTACTGTTTTTATATGCATCTGTAGCAACACACGCCGGACACTGTATTTCTAACATTGTGTACCACACTGCTCGTTACGCTGTCAGAATCTGCCTTAATTGTTTAGTTGTACGTTCATATTGTTTCTAATCATGCCCACAAGGATACCTGATTAACATAATTATACCGAGCAATTGTACGCTTTTGGTATTGGCGATTTTAATGAATTATAATGATTTAGGATGCCCTGGCTTAGAGTAGCTATACAAGCCAGGAACCATCACGGAAATTCTTCTTCTTGAGTAGCGCTGTAGACAATTGGTTAGACCAAATCCGCAGTCAATTAGGAATAATTTTCTTTGCGGTTTCACATCACAGGTAGGCGATTATTTGTGAGTTTTGGAGAAATAGTGTAACTTTTTTTGCCACTAGATGGCTATCTCGAGCAAAGCTTGTAGGCTATATGAGGTTGTAGGCCTACTGTTTAAAAAAAGATATATACCGGTATATATATATACCGGTATATATCTTACTGATATATTATATACTATATATAATATAATCATATATATTATATAATAAATATATATATATATATATATTATATATATATATATATATAGTATATATATTATATGAATAGATATTCATGAGATCATAATCATCAGGCAATAAAAAAGGTTTGGAGATAAACTTGGCAGGTAGCCTGGTGAAGTGCTGTTAGTCTGCATACATGTCTAGGATGTACATTCCTAAATTGCACTCAAACGTCACTGAGACACTTCTCACTAATGTAGCCTACCGTAGTAATAATAACAGTAAGGCAAGTTTTGAAGACTAGGGAGGTCTTACTTTAATAAAAAAAAAAAATTCTCTTGCCGATGGGTTGTGGGTTCTCAGTGCTTTGAGAATGGTCAATTCACAGATTTTAAACCTTGCAAATTCTGCAAAATATGTCTGTTCCCTCAAGAATATCTGCCATGTCAAATCAAGTAGATGGTTAGGTTAATTCTATAAAATATATATTTCTAATGTACAAAGGATTTCACATTTTTATATTTTACTTCTGATTTCAAGTCATAAACATACTATAATAGCACTTGGTACTTAAAGTAGCTGTATGACGTTTACAGATTGTGAAATGACTATTGTTGTCCCAGTATATTTCAGGTTTATAGGATAAAAGTGTAGTTAAATATTTAAAATAAAATATAAAGAAAAATTGACGTTACAGATGCTAAGATTGGTGATTGATTATTGGGCATTTGACACCCACTGAACTGAACGTGATTCAGAGTGTCATTTCCTGTAGTAATCCATCTAGTGTAAGCCATGTGGCGACCCCCTTGATTTGGGAGTCGTTCATATTCTGTTTGACAACACTTGTTATCAGATTTGATTAATTAGGAGATCACTAAGCTGTTTTCTTCCAAGGACATGCTGTTTTGCTGCACTGAACGGCCCATATAGAGTGAGAGAGAATTCTTCACCCATTGATTATCTTCAAATTTGGCAAAATGTATAAGCATTTTAATACGTGTGTCAATTCACACGTGTAAATTCACTTGTACAAAGTAATATTTTCACTGCAATAATGACTTTCAAAAATATTAGAAACGATGTATGTTGATGATAATAATAGCCAATTAACTAGGCTACTGCCAACGCGCAGGGTACGCACTACGCAGTGAAACCCAGCATTGAATAGTTTTTGCACAAACTACGGATCTGTGAACACCAGGGGATAGAAACAGTCAATATCCTAGTCAAATAAAATATCATTAATTTAGTGTGTTTCTATGGTCACTACCTGATCAGTATGTTCTACCTTATCATTACCAGAATTTGTTATTTGGTCAATTTTGGCCAAGCATAGAAGATTTGGCAAACAAAAAAATGGGCTTCTTGTTAAAGGATTCAACTTTAACTATTTAACTTTTTTTGAAGTGATAATTTACGTATGTTGTTTCAAACAACAACACTGTGTCCAAAGCATGACGCCTCTGAAGCAGTTTGACTGTATTATCAAGCATGAGTGGACATATCATAGCGCTGAACTCCCTTGTGTTAGGAGGGTAATGGAGTAATTAAATATAATCTGCATCCACTTACCATCTCGGTGGAGTGTTTCATTCATGCACACATTCACTTTTCTCATCCTTTAGTGTGCTTGGTTTGAAATACACACATTCTGTAGCGGTTGTTTATTATATCAGATACAGAAATTGCTGAAAGTTATGAATTATGGAAAAGCTATGTTAGGAGGTTTATGCCCTATTCTGTCATTCCCAAGCTGAGGCTATGACATAAAAAATAAAAAATATATAAAAACGGTCATAAAATTCAAATCACTCATCATGCGGAGGTAAGAGGGAGCTAACATTAAGGTCAGGGGCCCCTGGGCTCGCCGTGGCTCATTCTTCGAGGAACAAAGAGCATAGTGAAGCTAGATAGACGAAAAAGAGTGCAAGAGTGACAGAGGCAGCATAAAAGGCTTTTGAGTGGTTCTGCCTGGTGGGCAAAATGGAAGGGTAAGTGATGGAGCTGGCCAGAACAAGACAAGACAAGACACAAACAAGGGTAGCATAGACTTAGACAGGGATACTGTTAAGTTGTTGGCAAATAGATGAAGACCAATGGAACCCAGTTCATCAAAAGGAACTCAAAAGGAATATTGTGGTTCCTTCTTGGGGAGTAGTACGTTTCATTTTGGGTTCAGACCTGCCATTGAATAACAATAGAATGCATTGAATTACATGAGAATATATGCAAAAATACAAGCAAAAACAAGTAGGCTATACATCCTTTATATCATGATAAATAATAAGAATGAACAAAACATTGAAATTATGTATGAGAATTTCAAGGGCGATAGCACCTTTCACCTGAGTAACTTTATAAAGGAACGCGTTTATAGGAGACTAGGAGCCGGGGCAAAGGGAATAATCCAGGTGCTTTCTCTTCCACATCAGGATCCTTTCAGCATTCTGAAGTATTTTCCTGGTTTTTCTCCTCGGGATAAATAGTTCACAACCTTGGGAATATGCAGGCTTTGATAGAAGGCATTATTTTTTTTGCTTTTCCAGTGGTGAAATAAATCCTGCAGTTTTGTTAAATCAGGTGGTTCCAAACACCCGAAATAGTGATTGAGTTTCAGCAATTCCCTTTGAATCAAATGTGAAAGATGAACAAGGGAAGTGGATACAGCCATCTGTGGCAGCTGTACAGGCTAAAACCTAATATATTTTTTGTTAAATCATAACATTTCCTCAAGGCCAGTGATAAGGTGTACTGCTGCTTTTGAGAGGCTTTGGAATTTATAATTAGCTTAATCTCAACATCATAATGATGAGATGACCAGGAATTTGTACTGATGATTAGACAAATAGAGGGTAAACTGGAATGAGGCAAATTACCACCAAATGTCCATCAATTTGGTTGCTGTTGCTGTTCCAAATAAAAGGGAAAATTGTTATCTTTATGAAAGGAAATTGTTGCGTAACTAATATCCTAGATGGGGAACCAACCTACTGATAGAGAGAGAGAGAGAGAGAGAGAGAGAGAGAGAGAGAGAGAGAGAGAGAGAGAGAGAGAGAGGAGAGAGAGAGAGAGAGAGAGAGAGAGAGAAGAGAGAGAGAGAGAGAGAGAGAGAGAGAGAGAGAGAGAGAGAGAGAGAGAGAGAGAGAGAGAGAGAGAAGGACCTTCTTATAAAGCAGAGACAATAACCAGGTGCCTAAGATCAAGACATTATGTAAAATAAGTTATTAAAGGGACCAAAACAGTTCTGTGTTAAAAGATATAGAGCAAGTATTACTATATTATTAAAAGAAATAACATGCTTACGATACCATACAATGTCAACATTCTATTTTTTTATTCCCATAATGGAACATAATCCTAGGACCTTTAAGGAATATATTGCAAAGATTTTGAGAAGTGGTCTTTGAAGTCATTGCTTGGTATCCTTTCCAACACCACCACTTCCTGCTTGGGATGCTGGCGAGAAATTAAGTCGTTGTCTCTAAGTTAAACAGCTTTGACAGTCACCCTAGGAAAAGCGAAGCCTCCGAGAGCTCTAAGCATTGGTGGATTATACAAAGTCCAGCTGAGTACAGCAGGGAATCGCTTCACAGAAAATAGATTTCTCTCTATTTGTGACAATCAATATGCTGTCTCTTGTTTGGTCTGCAATTTGGCAAGGCCAAGGTTGCCAGTAATCAATGATGTCCCATAACGCAATTGTCTTATTGTAATGATTTAGCTATATCAACAGAATGCAACAACAATGTAACATATATGGTGGAGACAGTGAGACAACTAGTCTTTTTTGTTTGTTTGAAGCGTTTACTGCTTTGAAACCTTGATGATACTCGGAGGAAGAGGACAATTTTAAATTTGAACCTACGTTTCTGAACATCAGAATGAAAGTCACTCTCCATTCTCAATATCTAAAAAGGCAGTTTAATCTTCCCTACTGATTTTAGTGTAATGGCTAAAATAGGAATCCCATCTTTTGATTATAAAGTGAATTAGAAAGTATACTCAAGATAAATAAAGGAAGAAGGATAACAACAGCTAATTATCACTGGTGTTATTGATTGGGATTATTATTCTTATTATTATTGCTGACTGCTCAGCTGCTGCGGATTTTGACATTAGATCTGTTGCTGTGAGCACAAAACATTAAAACACTTGGGTGTTAAAGGTTTTACTGGGACTTTGTTTGGGATTAAACGGATAAATTAGGAAAACTAGCTTCTAACTACGAAATGTATGTGAACCAATTTCTATTTCTTTAACTATTAAGTAGCTTGATTTGGACAGGTAAAATAGCTTTTTCAACCAGAAGTTACTGGGCTAGCTAGTATATGTTTCCAAGTTGTTATTTAATTTCATTATTATATAATGTGTACTAATGTTAATATTATCTATGAACCAAACTATCTATTCCTCCTCATTTTCCTTGTTGTGAGATTCAAAAACTACACCAGGGGATACTGCAAGCAAGCAGACAATTGAAACCCCTTCAGGACACACCTTAGAGTACAAGATGGATAATCCCACAAGACTAGGGCTTTAGTTTAACCCTTCAGATCTCCGACAATGTATGTAATGATCAATTATTTCACTGTTTATCGCAATGACAAATGGAGCCATCCTGCTCCTCCATGTGTGGGACTTTTAACAAATACGGCTGATATACTGCATCTTCTTTTGGTTGTGGGGGCTCTCCTGAGGGTATATCCTCTGCTAACCCCAAGCTTTCTGTGGTCTGAGTGTCTGTCAATAGTCATAGGGGACCGGCCGGTCTCATCTCATTTGTCCGTCTATCTGCCTTCTGTCCATCTGTTCATTGGTCAGGCAATAATGAACAGAATTGAGAATTAATATTGAATATTCAAATATTGAAATAGCATTTCTACCATATTATTGAAAGTAGAGAGGAAAAAAATGTTAAAATGCAAGAGAATTAGCTACAAAATTTCACAATACAACCTACATGATATAAGTTATTACAAAAGCAAATTATTTGAAAAGTGTTGTTTTTCTGGTGGTAAAACATAGTTTTTAATGATAGAAATGCGTCGCCTCTAGATAAAAAAAAAGTTGGATGATGATTAATTCCTTACACCTTGTTTCTACTTAAAAATTAGACCCTTTGGATGTGTGTGTGTGTGTGGGTGTGTGTGTGTGTGTGTGTGTGTGTGTGTGTGTGTGTGTGTGTGTGTGTGTGTGTGTGTGTGTGTGTGTGTGTGTGTGTGTGTGTGTGTGTGTGTGTGTGTGTGTGTGTGTGTGTGTGTGTTTATCTGTGAATGTGTTTGCCAGTGTATTTCAACCCAAGCAACCAACAGTGCACATCAATCTTCCAGTTCCAAATGCTGAATCCAGCTATCTAACTAAAACTGAAATTGCAGTTGGAGGCATTATCTAGGTTTTTAAGAGGCAGGCTTTAGTGTTCTTATCCAATATTGACTATATTGGCTATGCTTCCGTTTGGTGTTCTTAGGGTTGTGTTTCATAACTGTCTGGTATTCATAAGACATTATATGCAAGACCTGTATAGACCTAGAATTGTCACATCTTTAAAGACATAATGCATCTGTAGGAGCCATATCCATTTATTCAGTCGTGTTCATGTTCTGTGCGCCATACTACGAGGGGGCTGTATTGGGTGTGGCGGAGGTTACGTGCGGTCAACGAAAGTAGGTCATTTAACCCAAGGACACTGAGAAACAGGAGTAGTAAATTGGGAAGCAAACCGTTTTTCGACTGTGCCCTTTGTAGGATAGTGATCATCAATTTGGTTTGTTGTTTTTGTTTCTGAAATGTATTATGAGTTAATGTTATTGCCGGTGAATTGATTTATAAAGGAAAATAAACCTGCCATATTATTGTAAAACTTAACTCCCGTTTGTTATTTCCTTATCGCAATGGGTGCATGTACAGTTAACAACCCGTAGTGGCTTCGAACAGGGCTTTGCCACTACAGTATTAGTTGTTTAGTTGTAATGT
The DNA here is from genome assembly GCA_900291075.1 of Melanogrammus aeglefinus. Taxonomy (NCBI): domain Eukaryota; kingdom Metazoa; phylum Chordata; class Actinopteri; order Gadiformes; family Gadidae; genus Melanogrammus; species Melanogrammus aeglefinus. Next base: position 273,031 of record OLKM01000231.1, read on the forward strand.
ATTAGTTATTTAATATTGGAGGACCTTACCTTCTCTTTATGCAACTTGATCAGGGCATAACAGCCAGGCCATTTTTTACACCCACTACTGAAAGAAAATCAGTTTCTGCAGAGGTAGATGGGGTAGGCACAGGTGCTGGGCCTAATCAGGACCATTCTCAGCACCCTCGCTTAAAAAGTACATCTTTCAACTGCAGGGTGTCTATATGTATTTTAGCAGGGAATGGACAATGGACTGGTTGTCATGACAGCCATCACATTTAAACAACAAAGCTTCCAGGACAGCGGCCTCTGAAGTGTTTCTGGTGCAGGATTTCTCCAGTTTGCATCAGTTATTACCTGCAATGGTTCCTGATGAGCTTGCGTGTAGCTCTCATATGGTCGTTCTTGACAGCAGACTCAGAGATATGGAGTGTGGCATTTAAGTCTAGTATAGTATATAATGTTTGAATTTAAACAAGGGGGGATTTATTAAGAAAATGAGTCAGTGTACGCAGACTCCTTGGACTGAACTGCTGCTGGATCCCTGGGGTCCCGTCTCTGCTAATATTTCAACAGTTTTCTTTGATTAACTTTGGTGTGCTAGGGCCATTGCAACAGGGTATGTTACCGTTCAAGTGTGAGATGGAAGTGCAGCCAAGGCTGGCGGATGTGGTTGATATTTCCATACATGTGGACCTTGGCCAGTTTGGGTCAGCCCTGCCCCGCCATCTTAACAACCAACTGTTTATTGAGTATGGGCTCCCCACGGCCCAGTGTTTTCAGCTCTTTGAGATGATTTATGATACAAAAGTGAAAACTGGGGCAACCATTCACCTGTGTGTGTCTCTGTGTTCAGACATGTGCAAAAATCTCTGATCACATCAACTATTAATGTTCTACAGTTTGTTCAAAGGGAGACCAAAGAGTTGTAATTATGGATGATGTACTCATTACAATTACAAAGTGTTGCGTATTGATCCTCCATTTAATTGTCATAGGGTGTATGGCCTATTAAAATCACAAAATAACGTATTTGCACACACTTTTTTATGCGTGATAATCTCAATAATTATTGACCTGGGAAAACAGGTAAATAATTAATGACATGATACATCAAACCTCCACACTGGATTAATGTGGCAAATGTTGAAATCATCAGCAAACCAACTTAATCTCCTCAGGAAACCATGATAAAAATGTATTTACTTTTCAGCGGTCAGGAAGCTTATGGTACATATTTTTACTTCATGTATAATACAAAAGTTTGGATTCATAAAACTCCAAATATAAGCTCTTATGTGGAATTGAACTACAGTCTGAGTACAAATCCCCTTATCTGTGTGAAAGTATTAACTTTCCCTTTCTGGTCCTAAAGCCACCAAACGATGATCAAATGGACACAAATGGGATTGGGCCTAAGGCCCAATCCCATTTTCTACCCCTTACCCCTTCCCCTTACCCCTTCAAAACAAGGGGGAGGGGTAAGGGGTAGAAATGGGATTGGGCCTAACCCTTGCAGGAGCTCATTCTACTGCCTCCTCCATGCACTCTTGTTCTGTCCAAGGTGAACTCTGAACATGCGGTTGGAGAGCAGTGATTGGATGATTTCTGATGCCCAGGCAGGGAGTGCTTTGGGGAGTTTTAGGTTCGCATTGTTAACCCTTTAGACGGAAATGCAACGGTGGAGAGTTTTTAAGGTTTCCACTCTGGAGGGTGGTTTCACTTTTTTGTGTTTTTAAGCCCCGAAAACGCTGCAGCCGTCTAAATGAAAGGCACATTTCATTAAATATTTTGTCGTTTTCACCCACAAGGGTCGTCGTGTAAACAGGGCCTAAGATTGCAAAATCTTTCGGGTGGAATATATTGGCAAATAATTCTGTGCAGCTGAATACAAGCTATGTAGTGCAATATAACTTCTTTCTCTCCATTGATGTCCATTCTGTGTTTGAAAATAATTATCAGTACAATTGAACTGAAATAAAAATAGGATTCTAAATAATTATTAATCTATATTTGAATGGTTGTAGCTTGCAATTCTATCAATATAAATGTTAAGACATTTGGTGATTAGTCTGCAAACTCGCTATGCAGGGGTATATCTATCGAATTTATACCATTTCATGACCAATCTAAATTAATGGTCTAAATACAATTTTTAGATTCTCTTATAGTAGCCTGCTTTGGCTTGATTTCGGAAGGTAAAAACACATAATTTAAACAATGTACTGCCCCCAGATTTGACAGAAATACTACGTTTACGGACCACTAACCAACTGGTTCGATCCGTGAACAGACCACAAGGACCACTGAACGGACCACCGAGCCCCTGGTCCAGACCACAATCTTCGGCGCCCCTAGTGGTAGTAACCAGTGGTCCATGTTGCAACAATATCAGTCAAATTTGCTACAACCCTGCACAGTCCAAATTGATGTCTAGAATCATGAGATAGAAAGTAAGCTAGTTGTTACTGAAAGAATTCTGCACAATATAATATCATTTGTGTTGTGTGCTGCAAGTAAGATAACGTCATAAACTGCCCCCGATCCCCAGCCCCCACCCAAATCAAATCTTTTCAATCCAGTGTCATGCTTCCGCTTCTTAGACGCCAATAAAATGTTGTAATTTCATCTTTTCCATGCCATAGATAAATGTTTGGTTTTTGGAGACATCTGACATGCATTAATAACTAGTTATTTGGATCCAGATGATCAAGTCTAATGTAATTGTTGTAGTAAATTGAGTGAACCATCTGGTTTCCCCACATATGTTCACAGTGTATTATGAGCCAGGGACATCCTCAGCAAAATCTGACGGCACTAAACAGCCTTGTTGTTCTGAGAAATTAGACAGGCCTCGAGAAATATCGTTTCATGAACAATAACGGTATTTCTATTGATTTTCTGTCCCAGTGAGTCGATAATCATATAAAACAGAACTAGCTCCAAATGCATCTGTGCGCGAGCACACACACACACACACACACACACACACACACACACACACACACACACACACACACACACACACACTAGCTCCAAATGCATCTGTGCGAGCGCGCACGCGCGCACACACACACACACACACACACACACACACACACACACACACACACACACACACACACACACACACACACACACACACACACACACACACACACACACACACAACACACAACACAAACACACACACACACACACACACACACACACACACACACACACACACACAAATACAGAGTAGCCATCCGTTATCCTGCTATTTGGTGTAGGCTATAAGATGTCATTTTCTGCAGTAATTAAATAAGTCGTAGCTCAGGCACGCTGTAGACTGTGATAACAGGGAAAACCACCTTTACCAAGCAATAGTTAACTTTTAAATGGATATCCCTGCTGTCTTTAACATTCTTGCTATGAATTTCACACCATATAGTAGCTACATGTGTGCCGAGTTGACAGCTTTTCCCAGTTCGGGCACGAAATCTTTTGGAGTGTGAGTGTTTGGTCGATTTGTATCCATTGCATTAAGTCTAAATGATCTGACCATATGTGTCAGACTCTGAAAGTCTTTCATCAAGCATATTGCACTTTTGTAGTGGAAATGGCAGCATTTCTTTGCCTTAAAAATGCATATTATAGCGCCACCTATAGTTAATTCTGGCCCATCCTTGTCATTCCTAACTAATTTTACGAGTTCTAAAAGCCTGCCAATTCATACAGTACGATTAGAATAGGGTTCCTACATCATTCATAGGACGTCTAATAATAATAACTAGAATGTATTTTGCACGAATGAACTGCGAGAGTGTGGTTGCTAAAATGCTAACGTCAACGCCACCGTCAACGCTGATGTCACAGCTAACGTCAACGCTAGCGGTGACAACACTGCCTGAACATCTAAAAAAAAGAAGTCAAATTCGCCGGAAAAAAAGAAAAAGCTGAAAAAGAGTAATAGTTAAGTGGAAGGAGTTGAAAAACGCTGAGAGATAGCTATTATGTCGTTAAAGAGCTGGACGTTTTGATAGTTGAATGGTTTCTGTAGCTGAAAGTATTCAGGAGCGTATGCAGGAGCAGTTAACTGCAGGCAAACAGAATAAAGATAAATGAAGAATAACAGTAGATTTGCTTACAATAGCAACCACACTAATAATAATACTAACGATTACAATAGGTTTCCAACGGTTTTGTAGGATCCCTAATAATAAAAATAATAACGATTACAATAGGGTTCCTATGGTTTTGTAGGACCCTTAATAATAATAACGATTACAATAGGGTTCCTATGGTTTTGTAGGACCCTTAATAATAATAACGATTACAATAGGGTTCCTACGTTTTTTTGTAGGACCCCTAATAATAAGCTTAGCCAACAACAAATCTGCAGCCATAATGTTCTCCTTTGAAAATTCTCGGCAAGCAAACAAATTTCAACACAAAAAGCTTTGTCTCCCGAAAAAGCTTCGGGACCAGACCTCTGCTAAAACACTTGGAGTAAATCTTGGAGTTGTATTTAAAAAAAGAAAACAGCTAAGAGCCAAGAAGGATTTTAAGCCCGACGCCACAAAGGCTGGTTTATAATTTGCAAAAAAATACAAATTTATATAACTTGCAAACTTATACATTATACACGTTTAACAACGTACAGTGTCAGTGCTTCGTTATCAGCTTGTGATGTCAAAATATAATGACTGCGCTCTTCTAAAATTAGAAGGTTTCTCTCGGCTCATCTTGTGCTTGTGTTCGTTCAGTGCCCTCAACCTGGAAACTTGCACCAGTCTTGGGAGGCGGGGGTTTGCAGGGACAACTCATCCAATATTGTGAATTTGGGCTGCAGTACCCATTTTAAATGCTTGGTTTCAATGACACATATTGTACCTTTAACTCTGATTGTTGCTTAACTCTTAACTCTTTTTAATTTGATTTGTGTAAAGTCAACAATGAAATGGTAACATAATAATGGATGCTCCTTCGGTATCTATTACACCACACAATAAGAACACTTGAAGGCAGGTGCGTTTTTTTACATAAACAATACTCACCTATAACTCACATGTAGACGTTACATAAAAACACCTTCTGCATCCTCACTGTTTGCAGGGGTTTTCACATCCCGTTGAATTCACAGAATTCCATGTAACATTCAGACATTGAGACTAACTGAATGTTATCCTTGTAAATGACAGCTGGATTATCCTTGTAAATGACAGCTGGAAAAGTAGGCTCGCTGTTCAGTTATTTACCCCACATTGAGTTTAGTGCTTTTGTTCTGCTCTCTACAGCACAGCTCCTAAATCATCTTCATTCACTTTATTCCCCATGGATCATGTTTTTTTGCTTTTTCTCAATTTCTCCCCACACCTGACCACAATCACCCCAGAGTCAAACATTAAAGTTTAACTATGAAGTGAGTTAAAAATCATATCATTCAATTTACTTTCTATTCTTATATTTAATCATATAGTCGAATGAATGAATGTCAAATTTTCGCTGTTGATGAAATGATGCATCCCTTAAATGTATTAAACTATAACTCTTTAATATGTATTTAGAACGAGTACTTTTACTTTTTCTTTGTCGTTATAAGCAAATTATTTTTGATTGAGTTTTCCTGAAGGGAAAATGTCCTTATTTCAGGGTTATTATTTCTTTATCCAGGGCACAAACAGCAACTACTTACTATTTTTCTTTCTTCCCGCCTGCTATCAACCACTCATACTCGGTTCTACCCTATGTACCTTTATTATATAAAAAAATCATTCCTTTAGGTACTCAATTAGGGGAATGCACTGTCTCCAGTTCTTGGTTCTTTGTTGCACTTGGAATGTTTGTCGTTCCTCCAACTGTAATTGTAATCTGTGATTGTTCCTCAGCCTCACAACTTAATATATATATTTTTCTTTCTCTTTTTTCTCTCCCTCCATCACAGGAAGGGAGACCTGGGGGTTACGTGGTGGAAGATGGGGGCAGTCTTACCCCTGCTGGGGTTCTACTTGTGCGTCTCGGTCGCAGTGACGTTGACCCTTAACCCTGACGACCCCAATGTGTGCAGCCACTGGGAGAGGTCTGTCCCGTTGCTTCCCCTCTTGGGAAACACCCACCTTCGTCCCCTGGTTACTGGGGAATTATAACATTCTCATTATGATGCCATACTCAGCTAATGGACCCACATTCACAAATCAAGGCTTAGACTTTACCAATAATCCTAAGAGTAACGGAGAGGCTAAGGGGGTGGTTGGGCTGTACTCCTGGCAAAGATACCTGGGCTGTAAATTCAATGTAAATGGAAACTACAATGTTAGTGGTCTCGAAAAGCCTACTTTGAGTAGAACTGACACTGTCACTCATGACGAACAGAAGGGCTGTTGTGATCTATACTCATAAACTTTTTCTCTCTCTCTCTCTCTCTCTCTCTCTCTCTCTCTCTCTCTCTCTCTCTCTCTCTCTCTCTCTCTCTCTCTCTCTCTCTCTCTCTCTCTCTCTCTCTCTCTCTCTCTCTCTCTCTCTCTCTCTCTCTCTCTCTCTCTCTCTCTCTGTCTCTCTCTCTCTCTCTCTCTCTCTCTGCAGTAAATATTGTGGATGGTTCTAAAGACATTTCCTGTTAAGCTTAAGGTTTTCTGTCAAACCTACTGTGAAATTCAATATAAATTAAACTGCTGTTGAGCATACACATTCAAATATATTGTGTCATGGTGGATATGTTTTTGTATTTTCATCTAGCTATGCTGTGACTGTACAGGAGACCTATGCCCATCCTTTTGACCAGGTCTACTACACCCGCTGCACAGACATTCTGAACTGGTTCAAATGCACCCGACACAGGTACAGGCACCAATTGAAGAAGTGATGAAGTTATTACTTTTCACCAGATTCTAATTTCCTTCTCCTTATTGACTGTATTACACTAAATTCATTAAAGAGTATCAGTATATTTAAGCACATTGCTTTAAATGCCTAAATGAAATGCCTCAACAGGCCTTGCTGTGGAGCTAATACAGTGTGTAGCAGAATTAGCAACACAGTGTATATATGCTATATGCTTTCTATGGCATGTACAGTAGGTCTGACTTTGCATGAGAATATTGTTGGATGGTGTCATTTGAATGGGCCACTGTTGGCAAACTGACGTTATCCTCCTCCTGGTCATGGAAGAATGTCACTGATAGTCACTACGGTTCAGAAACACAATTGTCAGCTTTTCTTAAAACAACACCACAACACCATCTCTAATATGTTTGGGCCCTGCAGCCCTTGTGTTATTCATATATGTATAAATAAATAAATCATAAATATAATAGAAATTGCACCTGAAAATGTTTATCCTATAGCAACCGGCCTACTCTTGGACTTCAATGAGATGGTGGTTTAAGTGGTACATCAGAGAATAGAAACTGATTAATGCGTACAGTACACACACTGGAAGGTATTGATCAGAGCATGTTCGCCAAGGACCTGGCGTTTGGGACGGAACCATACAAAGGGATGACCGGAATTGAAAACTTGCAGACAGCTGTAGATGGTGCTCCTGGGAGCCTTGGAATAGCAGAGACATATGTGTGCACGGATACATGCGTACACATTTGCAGCTTATATTAGTACCTCTTCGCTCTTCAAGGACAAAAATGTATCTGTGTGTGTGTGTGTGTGTGTGTGACAACGTGTGTGTGTTTATGTGTGTGTTTTTACAGGATAAGCTACAAAACTGCATACCGGAGAGGTGTGAGGACTATGTACAGGCGGCGCTCCCAGTGCTGCCCCGGCTTCTATGAGAGTGGAGACTTGTGTGTTCGTGAGTGATACAGTTCATTCTCTTTAGTATATCTCTTTGGAGATGGGTCTACCTACAAGTTTCCTCTCTCTACGACTATCACTACTGCAGTAAATGTTAGGCACTTGGAAGGACTATAAAGTCACTATGAGGAAAGTCATCGTGAATTTCATTGAAACCATCTCTAATCTTTAAAACAGAAGACCACAGGCAAGATTCAAATTTGAAATAACCTGAACAAAATGAAGAATTCGAAAATGTTTTAGATTACAAAAGACTTGCCCTCGGGTAAAATCAGGGGACTAAAGATGGTAATTGCCTATATGGAGTTTAAAGGAGACATAAGATAATCCTTGATCTAGCCCCTCTGAAAATAAAATTATCCGCCCAAAATAGTAGCCCTATACTCATGTTATAGTTGTCTCTTCCATTTAAGCATAGGATGTGAAAGTGTTTTAGCCTTAGGGGAAATGTTGTTACTTTGACTCTTTATTCAAGATGAGCTTGTAATCAATGTTAGATCCGCCTGATTTCCTTAGGGGCCAAAAACAAATGAACCTCGACTTTATTATCTGACCACTACCATACCAACGCTTCTCGCACTGTCAAACACCCCTCTATCGTCGAATGGTCGCGCAGTTTTTTTAACATTGTTTACCCACTCAGCCTGCCTGGGTATATAAGTCTGCCTAACGCTAACTATTTCAGACAGCTCTTTTGTTGTTCAATATTTTCACATCTAGAGTTAACTGAAGGATATCCCTCAGGCGGTTTTGCACACACAGCTTTACAGTGTGTGTAAGCAAAGTGCTATGGAGAGGTCTTCTGTTGGGCTGTTTTTGTTGATCCCCATTGGCCTGATTTAAAAGTCTCTTCATTGCATTGTTTCATGTCTTGCCTCAAAGGCTCCACTACGGCTACATCCTCTGTACTTTGCTCAACAGACCTTCATTGCCTCACTGGCTCTGTTGCTCAACTTGGTCGCCGGCCCGCCTAGTCTGTCTTCCTCACCCTCTTATCTCTGCACACTTGACTCCGTTCATGGGCCCTATCTCCTTGCTGCCATTTTGGTTCTAAACCCTAGCGGTGGGTGAAGTGAAAGCAGAATTCTTATTATTAGAACCATGATGGAAACAAATAAGTGGCTAGGTGAATAAGGTATATTGTATAACGTATATATTGTATAACATGCTAAATATGATTAGCATGAAACTTGCTAATCTATGTATGATTTTTATATAGGCTCATGCAAATTGCAATTCACTCTTATCCAAGAGGGATATGGTTGAATAATGTGTTAAGGTGTTAGTGGGCCCCTAATGGGCCCCTTATACAGTATTTGAAGACGTTTCAAGAAATTCAGCCTTGGTGCAGAATTACAGCCACTACGAACCAGTACCACAATGAGCTTTCCGCAAACGTGCCGTTTTTTAGAGGCGGGTCAAGTTTGAGGGTGGGGGTGTGGCCCTGAGCAGCTTGCGGCCACGGTACCATGCACTAGTGTTTACAGTGGTGTATCGCAATGGCTCGGATTCATAGTATCATCCGTAGGCTCACACAGCTTTTGGCCGTGTTCTGTAAATATTCTAGAACACTCTGGTTGCTCTGGCGGGAGTCCTGGAGCTCTATATCTAAATAAAATCATATAATATATCAATATCTATATAGCCTAATACAAAATATATTTTCAAAAGCTGTGTGCGCCTCCGGATGATATCCTGAATCTCAAACGACTGCGTCGGGTTCTCCGACGTCTCTGGTTCTTCCACCTCCACATCAATCTGAAGTACAGACTGAACCGCGAAATGGAGGAGAAAGGTATTTCCGTTTGCGGACTCCCGGTACTTCCACAACGAGCCTTGCGGTGGAATTGAGTGAAAGGAAAAAAAAGGCCTTTTCTTATGTTTTAATAGGGCGATTTGTCTCTAATTCGCACCTCTAACATTTGGAAGCTTTTGACTGCTGTGGAGTCAAAAGAGTAACTTACAGCAACTTACAGCAAATGAATGCGTTAATGCCATGGCCCTGCTTGGAATGTCCATACACTCTGTGATCGCTGCATCAAGGAAGTTTTGGCTAACATAAAGAATCTTTGAATAATAGACATGTGATTGGACATGCAGGTCTTGTGCTGGGTGTTGGCATATGTTCTACCTGAACCTATAGAATCCATAGAAAGTTTTTGTTACTCTTTGAAGTCTGCAGTGGTGTTTTTCAGATGGTTGAAATGTTATTGAAGATAGTCCTTTTGCCCTCTTTTATTTATGTATGAACTTTTCACTAGATTGTTTTTATTTTGTTTTATTATAAAACTGTCTCCAGTTTTTTCCAGCACCGGCATCAAATGTCATCAGGGAACATGGCTGCCCTGTGTCCCCATCGCTCATTTTATCCCAACAATCCAGGCATCTATCATTATGGCCTGAAGATAGTGCTGGACAGTGATATGGTCACGTCATAGCGGAGAATGGGAGTGTCCAGCAGGAGCTTAAGTAGAAACTGAGGACATCAGTGGTCCCTTATCTGTCTATTTAGGAATCTACATTGTGGATTTATTTTCACCATTAGAATAATGGTTGTCAAGACAAATAGTATATTGAAACATCAAAAAACAGACTCCACTGAAATAAGAACTTATATGAAATTTTAAATACTAATCTGACATTTTGAGCAGTTTTAATTTTTGTTTTTAATGATGCTGAAACTGCTTTGCGTCAGTAGAATATTGATGTTTTGATAAATAAAGGAATTATCACTGATCAGATTTGTTTTCACCATCAAACCCTTCATAAATTATTCATTTGCATCTACATGTTTATTTGGCTCAATCCATTGTTAGAAGTCAAGTACAAATATTCAGACATTTCTGAATCCTAAATACCATAATAATAATATCATGCAGCTTTATATAGTTTTGCTGTCAAAGCAATTATCAAATCATAAATTAATTAATCTGAAAAAAAATACATCACATACTTCAGTATATACTTTTAACAGATAATGAATCATTTATTGAAAGACCATTCACAATCAATCGATGACGTCCCTGGACGTCGTTGCATATATCCAATGCATTTATCAATGGTGACGTGCTGCAGTGTGACACTTATTTTAACATCTATGCAAAGCACACACATTTGTGTTGACTATGTCTAAAGCATTAAACTTTCAGATTTTTTTGTAAAAAAGGATCCACCAGCCACACGATTTCATTCCAGAGACACATTAAAGAACAGTAGTTAAAGCTAGGGTAGGCGATTTTTTTACTGAAATATTTAGCAAAAATGTCATAATAGCCAGTCAGCTATATGTAGGCGAAGTGCTCTGAGAATATCTGCACATCACTTTGCTCTCCCCTGCCTCTGTGTGCCCCCCCCAAAAATTGCCACCGCTCATGTACACTTTGACCAATCAGAGCGAGGCTCCGATTCTCCGTTCTTATTGGCTGTGGGACTGTCCGTCAACTTGGCACCGTCGTTCCTGCGTCCCTGCATGAGCGTTCACGAGCCTAGCAGCTTATGCTAACAAATTACCTTTCTACCAGCGCAATTACAATGATTTAAGATAACATACATGGTAATGTCTGTGAGTAAGATGTTGATGTTATATATGTACTTATGCAGTTAATCAGCACTAATGTTTAATTAAACCTCCGGAATCGGACAATGGTGTTTCGTCTTCCTATCAATGTAACTGAATTCACATGAACGCGCATCACTGACGTTCGGAGGGAGGAGCTACAGCAGGGAGCGCGTGGGAGGGAGGGACCAGAGAGAACGCAACGGGATCTCAACGGCTGTTTTCCCCAAAATCGTATACCCTAGCTTTAACTGTCGTCAACATGACAGCGTGCTTCAATGGACCCAGCTAAAGGGTTGACCATTGTGCTATTGTTATGTGTTCACAGACAAAAAAAAATCAGTGGCAATGTACTTGCAGCATGCTACTGTACTGCAGTACTCTGCAGGTTGATTAATGCACTCATTATGATAATTGGTGTGCAGCCTTAAACCCCTGCTTTTTCCTGCACAAATGCTGTTACTGGCAGCAAAAAAATATTTATAGTTTCTTTGCAAAAAAAGTGCTACACATTATCTCAAAGGCCATGTTATTGTATTGGCCACTAAAGGTGGCGTTATATTTGAATCTGATGAGCAAATATCGATAATGATGACGTTTTTTACTTGGATGGTGGGCGGATGCAACTGCGACTTTTTGGTGATATCACAAAATGCTTTAAATGAGAACAAAGTGTTAACCATTTTGTTCGTTCTGTGTTTCAACTGTATGAGTTGAATGTTGTGTTGATTGTGCGTCCTGTTTGTCCTACTCCCTCCCAGCCCTGTGTACCGAGGAGTGTGCTCACGGACGCTGTGTGTCTCCTGATACCTGCCAGTGTGAGCCTGGCTGGGGGGGGTTGGACTGCTCCAGCGGTGAGTAAGCACTGGGTCAGATGTGTTCAAATCATTCACTTGACCAGTTATACATTATCTATTAGTGACTGCAATTAATCTATTCACATTGGCCTTTTCAGTTTGAAACATTCAATGTTAAGTCAAATTTTAGTCCTTTGTCATTCTTTAATCGTGAAGGTTCTGCACTTATATCATGTATATTCCGTTTTAGGAAAGATGCCACCACACAGTGTAGTCTATATTGTTTGTTATAGCTCATTTTCCTTTTGTAAATGGAGCTATATCGAACAATAAATGTGCTTGGAACACAACCTATTGGAAAAGGCATTGCATTAATTCCACATGAGTAGAACTACTCTGCCTAATGGGATACATTGTTTGTGTAATATAGAGAGACATTTGTGACCGTTTTTACACCAAACATTAATACCCTAGAACAGTGCACTATTTAATGAGCGAATAAAGAAAGCAAACTGTATCATACTTGAAACTGACAGAACCCATACTGCATTGAGTGCTTGTGTTCACTACATATGGACACTAAGAGATGTTTGCAGTGCAGTTTGATGCACTGCAAACATCCCCACATGGAGTCGGTACTATTTGAACTGCCCTGCTGTGTCATTAAAGCAAGTGCAGCTATTGTTCAGTATGTGTTACTATCGTACTGCTGCTTAACCGTAGTTCAGTCATGTTGTGTCCCTGCTGTGGTTCAAACCTTTCTACAGCCTTCTAAATACTAGATTGTGAAGCTTTTATCTGCATCCCTGCTGAGTTTGCTATGTGTGTGTAAGTGAGTGTGTTATTTTAGTTATTGCATCCCAACTGTTTACTTGTGTTATTGCTATTGAGGACTAGGCAGCCAGTCTGTGATCCAGGTAAGGCAAAACAGCCATAGACTAAGAATTCTTAAAAGACAAATATTTGAGCATAAAGAAAAAAGCAATATAGGGTGATGATGCCACACTGAGAATTAGTCAAATAAAATAACAGTATGCATTACTCAATCCGGCACAAACTGTATCCAGATTGCAGAGGAATACGTGATTAAACATTAAACATTTGGATTCCCTGCTGTTATCACCCTGTCCTTAGCCTTCGATATGAACATCTGTTTCTCATTAGTTTGTATGGTGTGTTTCTATCGGTATCAATGATTTGCAATCTCAAAAATCTGATCTTTAAGGATAAAAAACTTGACAGACAGTAAACAATTGCCTTTTGGCAAATTAATATAGAAAAACAACAAATACGCTTGGAATTGCTTTCTCTTCTGTATTAGAACCCTGCCTTTGATATGAACGTGTTTGAAAGATAAATGATGTACAGGATCAGAAAGTGCAAACAAAAAGGAAAGGAATCAGGAAGTAAACTTCTCTAAGGCCATAACAATGCAACAGATTGTAATCTAGCAATAAATGTGGTGATTGGAGGTTGAGTTATCACCTACTACATGCTTGTCTAAATGCATTTACTATATGACCAAAGACCGATTGCATCACAAGGGCGGAGGTAGCAGAGAGATTTTTCAATGTTTGGTGAGATTTTTCAATGCCATATTCTTTCTACTGTGCTCATAGGGTTGCAATGAAGGATGGGTAGCCACAGTTGTCTTTTTATGTTGTCTTGCAGGTAACAGGATTAGCCACTGGAACAGAGTGTGTAAGCCTTGGGTATTCTTTCCTCCCCAAACCTATCCGCTAGTCCAGTTAGAGAGAGTGGCACTTTGTTGACGCGCCAAGTTATCTAAAAAGCTCCATTGTGTTAAGACAGCCAGTGAAACAGAACAATGCAGAGCTGGAGGGGAGAAAAAAGGTTGGGGCTAAGAAAAAAATAGCAAGATGGAATGGAAAAGGAATTGAGCAAATACAAAAACAAAGTAGAACAAGAAAATTAAATAGAGTGTTGGAATTGTCTGATGTTTTCAGTCACATTTACAAGGTGGAATGATTAATGAGGAGGATTGGAGTTCACAAAAAAAGAGTGCATTCCCTTTTGCCACGGTTTAGGAATTGGACTTAATAGCTTTTAGCAGCGATAGCCAGAAGGTAGAGCCGGGCCTAATATTATGTTATTTTTGTTAATAAAAACAGAAGTGCAACAGTAGCTAATGAGTTATAAATAGAATATCAAATTAACTTTACTGTGGAAAGTCATTCTGTGACAGTGAGAGATTAGATAGATTATCCAATGGATATTTTTACATCCATTGTGTAGACAGGGGCAATAAGCTTCCATTGGCCACGGTAATGCCCGATTTGATTCCTTTATATGAATTCCTATATGTGTTTACATAAGTTAAATATATGCCAGCAGGTTCTGTTAATAAGCTCATCATGTTATAGCAGTATTCGAAGAGATAGAAGAGTGAGATTCTGTTGTTCTTGGTGCATGTCTGGAAGAATGGAAAATGAAGTTGCAATGCCTTTGGGCAGCATGAAAGTCACGAGAAATGTTCAATGTGTCTTGGCTCTCCTTCTACTAGATATGAAGAGAAATGCTTGAACATGACAATACAATGCCAAAAGTAAATACGACAAATTGTGTTCATCATCATGGACAACCGTTTACCTTCACCGAGAAGGAATGGGGGAAAGGAACTTTGGCTTTGACTCAGTCAGTAGACGTTTTTACACTGCCAAATATGCCCGTCTGATCCCCGCCTATTTCCCGGCATGGTCTGCACGTTCACACTGACCGAGGTAATATAGCGGCTTGAGTTTGCACTGCAAGTAGACCCTCTCGGACCCTACACATATTGGGGGTTTAATTTTCTTTTAAATGCGTTAGACGGCATCGTGGTACCAGGGGCGGAACTTGGGTAGAGGTGTTGCTGCGTTGTCATTACAACAGAGACAACGCAGCAATATCAACTTGAGTAGTTCTAACTGGAGAGGCGTGAAATCCATCATGGGAGAGAAGGTCATGCAGTTACATTAAACAAAGACAAAGATGGTGCGATTTACGAGAAAGTAGCAGAGGAACTTTCCTTCAGAGGCTTTTGCCGGGATAAAAAACTTGTAAATAGTTATTCGCATTTGTAGCCTACACAATTGATGTAGTCTACTTATTCTTGCATGTGAGTGGCTTGAATAACAAAATAAAAAACATTAGAGTATGTACAAATTATTCTATTAATCTGCATCCACGTCACCTGAATGTCAAGATTGCTATGGTGGTTGATGTGGACTCTGCTATCGCTGATCTATATATATATGTATATATGTGTATATATATATGTGTATATATATATGTATATATATATATATACATATATGTATATGTATATATATATATATATATACATATATGTATGTATATATATATATACATATATATATGTATATACATATATATATACATATATATATGTATATACATATATATATACATATGTATATGTATGTATATATATATATACATATATGTATGTATATATATATATATATATATATATATATGTATATATATATATATATATATATATATATATATATATATATATATATATATATATATATATATATATATATAAATAAATAACTATCTGTACATATCATATCAGTTCAGATGTAAATCTATCTGAACATATATGGCTGGCTGACACTCTGAGAATACCTACTCAAGACCCACACAAGATGGCGGCTCCGTTTGAGAGGGCCGTGGCATATCTAGTGTTCTATATATATCTATGGTAAAGCCGACTCGACCCATCTCCCTCTCTTGTCTTGTCATTTACCACACTCCACAGAAGCATTCATAGAATTTACCGTCTCTCCATCAAAACTTGAAAAAGATTGCAGAAAAGCAACATTCTGGCAGTCAAAACAAACGTTATGCAGTGTAGACAACAGGAGATGTTTTCTTGGGGTGGAGCTCGGAAAGTTTGTATCAGCAATCTATTTGAATTATAAATTCAATCCACTTTTAGAGACAACAAAGTCCCAAAATATGTTTTAAGACAAGTACAAAATCTAGCATTGACCTTGGGGGAGAAGAAAGACGCCTTGCTCAATGATGATTCCTTCCTCTACTTGAACAACTTCATCGTTGGAATGTGTTTGGTTTTTTAAACAGACTAAATGTGATAATCTTCAATGTACCATAGACTTAGTCTAATAAATCCACCCTCCCCCCCCAACACAGACACAAACATCCACACCCACCCACTCCCAATCTCAGACACTAGGGAGGAGTGCATATAGAACACAGATCCATAACATTGAGATATTCTTCAGTTAAGTCCGAGGAGGTCCATGGAGACCAGGAATGAAGCACTGCAAGCTTTTCAGTGAAGCTCTCTTAAATGATTTGCTGAAAAAGCAACTTCACCATTTTCAGACCTAGAGGTGTTCCTAGGAGACTTCCCTGTGTCAATGTTTATTATTCAACTTTTAATTCAATGCGGAAAGTCTGTTTGGTGCCAACGCGCCTCGTGATCAAAGTCATTAGACACTGGATTTAGGCCCTTTGCTGTTGAATAATTGAAACCTGAAGACGATAAAGAAGTCGACTTTGCTGTCTCAGTAGTTAAGGCACGCCAGACTCCTTCTGTCTTAGATAGACAGAAAGATAAGAAGGAGGGAGGGGGCGGTATAGGGTGGGATGGATGGGATTGAAGAGGTCATTTGGAGAAGAGAGAAAGAGGGATAAAGAAGGTAAATGGGATGGAGAGAGAGAGAGAGATTGGTGGGCAGATAAGTAGGAAAGGCTGATTCATGCTTTGTCTTCTCACTGTCGTCCACTCGGCTAGGTATCGATTCAACATTTAACACTGTGGTGTCTATTGAACCCCACCGACTCCGATAAGGATTAAACAAAAGTTTCATCATTATTTTTGCAAACTCAGTTCACTAGCTCCAACCTCATCTCAAGACGCTGTCACACTCTTCCGGCCTTTGGGCTTTGCATTGTTCAGGCAAATACAAATATCTAGGAGAAAAAACAAAAATGTGGCCTGCCTGTATTTATTCAGACATTTCAGAAGATTTATTTTTTCTCGCGCCCTCTTTGTTTTGATTAAATGTGTTTTGATTGAATCTCATTAAGTATTTTCCTGATATTCAGGATGCAGGGATCCAGGATAGCCTAAAAGGCTTCATGTGAAAACAGCTTAACGAGGCATAAAAATACAAAAATTTAAAAAGTTTAAAAAGATATTATTAAAAACATTCCAACATCTACAGCCCAATAGGACTTGGCCATTTTACAAAGGAAAACAAAAGGTAAAATGTCTTTGATCAAATGAAAAAAATGCATACAGTAAAAACTACAACAAACATAGCTTAATTTGGATAATGATCTTAAAGAAAGTCAGATTGAGAGGAAATTCATACCATTCATTCTCCATCATGACGGCATGCTATGATGAGAAATAGCAAGTCCAAAGGAGTTTGAGAAATACAATTCTAAATGGTGATGTTCATTTCCATTCAAAATAAAATTAAAGGGGTGCAAAGCAATGTCCCAGTTTGAAAATATTACTTGAACCGGACTTAATGCATCTTAATGTGGCTTAATGGCCTTTAACTGATTCAAATAAATCAGAAAAAATATCTCAAGGACTTCTCATGGTATGCATCTACATCCTTCAAAAGGAAAACAGAAACCATACACACTATTCATAAATTAAACATGGTCAATTCCTTTTGCCTTTGAAAAGCCAATACGAGAACCAATCAGCCCTTTAGTTACCTATCACTTTAAAAACCTCAATAATAAAGTGTGTGTGTGTGTGTGTGTGTGTGTGTGTGTGTGTGTGTGTGTGTGTGTGTGTGTGTGTGTGTGTGTGTGTGTGTGTGTGTGTGTGTGTGTGTGTGTGTGTGTGTGTGTGTGTGTGTTGAAGTTCTCTGGCAGAACAGGTGCTTTTCCAAGTGTGCATTGTTGTCATTGTAAAAACTGTTTTATGTTGCATAAACACAAACACAGACATAAAGCATTTGTCAATAGAAAACAGAAGTGAGTTTAGCTAGTATCTAAGAACAAAACAACCTTGATTCCTTTTCGCAAGACACTTATAGAAGACACTTTTTTATACAGTATGAACCAGTTTTTGCTTGTGCATTTTATTTGCCAATATCCATTCTGTCTGCAAATTTTCACACCTTAAATGACTGACGGAATTTTGCAACAGTATGCACTTATATAATTGATATGCAGACACACGCACATAGATCTAGTAAATAGCACCAAAACGCTTTGTGTGACATGTCCTACATCATGTGTGTTGTGTGGTCCTTCCGAGCAGGCTGTGGGAGCGACTTCTGGGGCCCCCACTGCAGCAACCGCTGCCAGTGCCAAAACGGAGCCAAGTGTAACCCAATAACGGGTGCCTGCGTCTGCACTGACGGGTACCAGGGCTGGCGGTGTGAGGAGCCCTGCGAGGCCGGCTTCTATGGCAAGGCCTGCCTGCTGGAATGCCAGTGCCTGAACGGCGCCACCTGCCACCACGAGACGGGCCGCTGCCTCTGTGCACCGGGCTACACCGGGGTCTTGTGAGTAGTCCCTTTAATGTCAGCATTCCTTCAACATGGTTCCTTTCTTTCATTGTTCTTTAGGTGCAGGTAAGTGGAATCATTTGTCATGGCGAATAATATGGTCAAGAAATATTGTATCGTTCATTCAAATAAAAGATTGGCAAAGGAGGTTAAATCTGCACTATGTAGCCTTTTTCATCATGGCCATTCATAAATAATTTAATTTAACAACCAAGTATAACTGGATGAGGATTAAAATATATATCATATCAATTATATCATGATCATAAAACAGTATTCCAATTGAAGACCAGTTTCATGTACTAGCAGCCTTGGTCTGGCCCTTCAAAAACAACAGACAGGATTCCTTTTCTTATTAAAAAAAAAAATACATATAATCCCCATGTTTTATCCTCCCTCCCTCCACACACACACACACACACACACACACACACACACACACACACACACACACACACACACACACACACACACACACACACACACACACACACACACACACACACACACACACACACACACACACACACACACACACACACACACACAGTTGTGAGGAGCAGTGTCCTCCAGGCAGCCATGGGCTCCAGTGTGAGCAGCGTTGTCCATGCCAGAACGAAGGATCCTGCCACCACGTCACTGGAGAGTGCTCCTGCCCCGCTGGTTGGATTGTAAGACCCTGATCCCATGACAGGTCAACGTGTTGCGTTCAAGGCTCATAGTGTTTGTTCATTTGTACATCTATAACGGGTCACTGTGTTGCATTCAGGGCTCAGTGTGTGCCCAGCCGTGTCCCTTCGGATCCTATGGAGTAAACTGTTCACAGGAGTGCACGTGCCGCCACGGTGGCCTCTGTGACCACATCAGCGGCCAGTGCCAGTGCACGGCGGGCTACCTTGGAGAAAGGTATGTGTTGCTTAATACAAGATTGGGGTTCTGCTATAAAGAATTATAAAGAAGAGGTCCAGATAAGATTGTGGAAATGTCTCCACTCAGTGATCCAGTGGGCACTTTCATCAAGAGTGAACGGTGAAACATTTCCTTAATGTTGATTTCTGTATTTCTTTTCACCAAAATCGACCACCTCTATTGCACACATTGTCTGCATTGGGAGGCAATACCTTTGAGCCTCTGTTTGGTGTTTATTCTCTTCGGCTCCTAGTTTCCATCTTTCTCTCTCTATCTCTTTCTTTCCATATGTCGTTATTTTAAATTGAGTCAAATTACCTTCATTAATTTAGGTTCTCAGACAGGTGAATTAAGTTTAAATGGAATAATTTCTAGACCGGGTAATTTCTCTCACACTTACACATTTTAATTGAATAAGCCCAGATAAGGGCCAGAGGAAGTGAGCACTCTTTAAGTGTGACAGATGCTCACAAGGAGCCATTTTAATTGAACAATCTGTCTTTTTCTGAATGGTCTCAACAAAGACGTGAAGAGAATGAAGTTCACTTTGTTGCTTTCACCCATTTCATGTGTTCACAACCTCCCCCTCTCTTGGCTATGCATTGGGCTCATCATCATTCATAAAGATGTACTGTGTATTGCCAGACCGCTATTAAGAATTCAAAGTGCTTCTCGCTATAATGTCCAGCCTAAGGGCCTCAAAGTAGCCCACAGAGCCAGAAAAAGAATCTTGTTTTTTTATGGTTGTATTAGTCATAAATATATAGCCGAATATATACCGAAGATAAAAACTGAAGTTAAGAGCAACATAAAAATTAATGCTATTTAGTGCGGTTGAAAAGCAAGCCACACTAATGTCATCATGTGTCTTCAAACAGCAATAGATTAAATACTGTTATTCTTAGGCTTTATTCTTTCTTTTTTTATTATTTTCTGCAAATTTTAGGACTCTATTCCTTTCATAATTTTCACCTCGAGAGTCCATGACACTTTCAAAATGTTCATATCAGATTGGAATGGCGCGATACCATTCCATTTCTAAAAATATTTTAAACGTTTAAAACTTTAAATTTGACCGGAAACCTTCGTTCAAACCTTTAACAAATCAACACACATGGAACTTAAAATAGATAGAACCGATTTTTCAACACTTTAATTTCATACCTGCTTTGTATATTTTCAGTTGGTCTCATTTTCCACCCGTCTTAGCCCAAGGTGACTATAAAAGCTGACCATTTCAGAAGTTGCAGAGCCTAACGACACCAATATTTATCCTAAAACACAATGTCATGTTTAAACGGTTACAGTATTACTTGTTTCACTGTCACTAAAATGATTAATCGGTTGGAAATATGATAGCTCAACTATTCTATCGTTGATATATATTTTATATCAAATGGATTCAAACTATATCTCTTTAGCAATTTCTTTAACTCAAATCTTTTCAATTGATTTCACCATTTCTTTACGTCTTAAACTACCGTATGTGGCCTTATTAAAAAAATATTTTCAACCTCACTTTACACTATCATTATAGTCCTCATTCTCGGTCCATCGGTTCAGGTCTAATTTAAACAAACTTTATTTTAAAATTAATTATATATATATACCAGTGGAGGTTTCTCCAGTGAGGAGATCCTTAACATTGTTGAGAATAAAAAATGCAGATTGCCCAGACGACTAGTGAATTAATGCCCTTAAATATGATTACTTTAATGCGTTTGTATATGTAATGTTTGTTTCCCTGGGTAAAGGGACTTTAGCACACCTTATAGCCTATTGACAATTACTTCAGGGAGGACGTTCCTCCCTCAACCTCCATTGACTCCCATTCACTTCCCCGAAAGTATACGCCTATGTCTATTCCATAGATAGTATGGTCTATTCACGAATAGGCTGGAGCCCTGGCTGCACTATGAATCAAAAAGCAGGAGCCCTGGCTGTGGAGCAGCCCGGAGGGAGGGGTTACCCCCTCAAGACTAGGCTACGAGAACCAACGAACCCGCCAGTCGTATGCCTCGTTTCCACCGAGCGGTACGCTACTGTTTGTTGCGGTACAGTGCGGCTCTGTTCGCTTATGGCGCGTTTCCACCGGAGGGTGGTAACGCGGTGGGTGGTTTTCTTTACTGCCATATATAATAAATATTATATATGGCAGTCCGATTTTTTTTTCTTTATTGAAACTTTTTTTATTTATAAATCTCTTTTGACTGATTGTCTTCTACTCTAAAATGCATTTGATGTTGTGAAATTTCTCAGCCATCCTGAGGTTGTGTTTATTTAATAAGTGGACAGAATCTTTGTCTTTGCTTACCAAGCAGATTTGTACAATTGGAATGGTGCTATACTAAATGTTTTTCTGCATATGCATAAGCAGATAATATATATTTTTTTTTCTAGGGGGGGGCACTGTCCCCACCAAAGCTCAGACTAAACCTATGCCCTTGCCTGAAGCACGACTTGCCCCACCTCTAATGACCCTGTACTCCTACCGTCTCAGATGTCAGGAGGAGTGTCCCCTGGGCTCCTACGGGCCCCAGTGCGCCCATAAGTGCGACTGCCAGAACGGTGCCAGGTGCTACCACATCAGCGGCGCCTGCCTTTGCAAAGATGGCTTCAAGGGACCCAGCTGCGGCGACCGCTTCTGTCCGGTAGGCCACTACGGCCTCATCTGTGACAAGTACTGCCCCTGCCACCCTTCCAACACCGTCAGGTAACTTTCTGAGAACTGCACCTTCAGCAGCAACAGTGGCAACAGCTCTTGTTTATTTTTTTCCCCGTCTGCTCACTAATGTGATCATGTTATGCCTCTGTTGCTCCTAACACAGCAGCGTGTCTTTTATTTCCTTTCTTTCGTTGTTTTATGTTTGCATGTGGAGCACCGTGACCCTTTTGTTGTTTTGTTGTATTTAAAGATAGAGGATCTGTTCTGTTCTGCATAGGATATGCTATATTTTACTTCAATATACGTTTTTTTGTATAAATATATGGACAACTACAAGAAATACTATTACCACATGTCCAGTGTGATTAAATGAGATTCCAATTTTTTTTCAGTTTAAGTGCCCTGGCCATGCTCAGTTAGCCAATAGTAAATGATTGGATATCATTCCTTGTACAGCATTGTACTCACCTAAACAGGGAGAAATAAGGTGTTTATGGACACAAGAGGCATAAAGAGGCACAAGGCACACAAGAGGCATGAGTAGCAATCTTCTTAGGGGTCCAAGCAGCGAAGCTGCTTGGTCCTCTATTGTTTCTGTAACGTTTTTTTTTTTTCTCAAATTCTGTAAAAGTCATGCTGCAGCCTATACCGTAAGTCAAAAACTCTTGAAATTTTCAGGTGTAGTTACCAATAACCAGTGTTGGGAAAGTTCACTTTCTACGTGAACTAGTTCAAAGTTCAGTTCACAAATTAAAAAAAAAAAAATTCAAAATTTTGAACTAAGTTCACAGTTCCAAAAAATTAACTAGTTCATAGTTCTTTTTTTCAATATGTGAGCTATTATTTTTTCTCTGTATATTGAACATTGAGCCTCCTTTGTGGTGTGTCTAGGATGAAATAGAGTGGTTTAATCAAGTATCGTAGCGAAATACAGTTTCTATCGTGTTTTATTTGACATTTAGCGCATTTTGTTAATTCCATTGATTTCTGTTGTAAGACTCTTTGCTCGTTGGCCGGAAACGGAAAGGGGGAGGTGTTCACGTTTGGTTGTAGTCTTTTCGCTCGGTTCTAGCCCTACTGTTGAGTCAGAGAACCGAGCGAAAAGACTACAACCAAACGTCAACAACCCCCTTTTCCGTTTCCGGCCAACAAGCAATGATTCTAGGAGGTACTACCGATAAACCCAAATTTATGGTACTGCACCCAAAGATGGCGCTATTGTAAACAATCTTGAATTAGGCGTATTTCTCCTCACCAGATTGACCTGGACACAAAATTCTTTTATCATATTAATCTCAGATGCATCTTTTTCACCCTGGTCTTCTGCTCTAAAAATGTTTACTTTTCCCACAATTTCATAGAAAAGCCAAACATCCACAGTCCCATTTTGCCTATATGACCATTTTGTTATTGTATAACTGCCATACGTCTATTATTAGGTAGATACTATTCACAGTGCAAATTTTCAGATCTGTGCTTAAGAAAGCTCTTATTTCTCTTGTGAAGTGTGTGCTTGGAGGTTTCTGGATGATGTGTGCTTATCAATAAACATTTTTACCTTGTGAATGAGGGTGCAGTTCAGGTTTATCAGTGGCTCAATGGGATAATGCCGTGTACTACAGGTGATGCTTAGGTTGAGAGTTCAAATCCCGATGATAGCATTATGAACAAGCTGAACATGACATTCGGCCATTGCTTTGCAGCGCACCTGAAAGCCGAGGCGCAGTATTGCATTAAGTGGAACATCTTCATCAACATCTTTCCTTCATAATTATTTGTCATATTTATATATCTTCCATTAGTCTGTTCTTGACTTATAATTTTGCTCAGACCCTGTTCATCACCGCTTGCGGTTATATTTCTACTTATCTTTTCCCAAATGCAGAACAAAACAAATGTGACATCCTTCATCCGAGGTGGAATAATAATAATACAAAAATGTTCTCTATTCCTCCCTCTCTGCCAGCTGTCACCCCCTGTCTGGAGAGTGTGGCTGCACTGCGGGCTGGGCAGGGTTCTCCTGTAACGAGACCTGCCCCTCAGGTTACTATGGAGAGGACTGCAGGGAGCTCTGTGACTGTGACAACGGAGCCGACTGCGACGGCATCACCGGCGCCTGCGTGTGTGCACCGGGCTACATGGTGAGTGCAGCTCCTATGGACTTCATTTGAAGTTCATTTGAAGTCCCTGTGTAGTTCATGGAGGGCGTGAAATCCACTAGGGGATCCCTCATACCCCCTGGAAATACAGTTGTTGGCTGCCTGACTTTTAAAATAAAGAGTTTCATTACAAAATGTTAACTAGTGTTAATTGAACTAGTGTTCAATTAACACTAGTTTATTTTCTGACACAGATGTAGTTCATGGGCCAACCAGTCTATCAAGCCAATCATGCCCCCAGATATGCCGTATGTTCAAGTCTTGAAGGCAAATACCGGTCTGGTTGGTCAGACCCTCGTAACTGTCTCTCCTGGCTTCAATTATACATCTGTTACATACATTCCAATATAATGGGTCCAAATTTCGTCCTTGTACTGATGGAGTGATAGAGTCAGATCTATAGAGTCACTCACCCTCTTACTCATTGAGGGTGAGTGACAGTGAGTGAGAATATCAGTGAGCCACTCACCTTTATTTATTCACTCAATCACTTTGTCCCTTACTCTCTCACTCATTCACTCGCACTGCATTGGCAATAGCAGCAGCAGCAGAGGCAGCAGCATAAATGACCTCATCAGATGTAGGCCCTTCCCCACATTGGTGTGGAGTCTTCATCAGTGCAGGTGCAGAACCTGCTGGCTGCAGTGTACAAGTTATAATTTGTCAGAAGGACCCCGTCCAGGCTATATTATTGAGAGCACAGCTTGTGTGTAAACCACCCCCCCCCCCCATTTGCAGCTGCAATCCCTGCTCATGTAGGCCATTCAACGGGCACAATAAAAGCCCATTTAATTCATGTTTCAGTGTTTAAATCCACAAATCTTATGCACTCACAAACACTTTGGGAGTGCATATTTTATAACGACATAAACACTTTCTACATAGAGTTCCATTTTCTTTTATCTCGAGTGCCTTCTTCCTGCTCTGCTCAGAGGCTGGGAAAAAATAAGTATGGATACTTTCACCAAAAAATGGGCTTTGTGTGGACGGGGCCTCAGTAAGGACTGTGTCCTACACTTTCTAATCCATCCACTAGACCAGGGGTCTTCAACGTTCTCCGGGCCAAGGACCCCCAAACTGATGGAGAGATGGAGCGGGGACCCCCTACTTACATATAGTATAAAATTGTGTTTTATATTAAACTGGTCCTATAGTGCCATGTATAAATGTACCTTGTTATTTTGCATTCAATACTAAGATATTTAAATAAGATACAGGTTCATATATTCCTGTTTTTATTTTAAACATGTGCAACGTACAGTGAGTAGGGTGGCCATGCCACTGCCATTCATAAACATACCATAATAAACTGATACCTGCCAAGATCACCCATGTCTGTCAATTGCATGTAATCATGCATAAAAGCTTTTCAAATGGACATTTTTAAAACATGAATGTGGAAACAAAGATTAGTGATGATTGTTAGTTTCTTTCTTGGCACTCTGCAAGTAGTCCGGTAACTTATCAACCCCGGCGTGTCCGGTTGCTAAGCGACGTCAACGTCTTTGGTGGACTATGTCTCTGCTGAACGCTTATTTTCATAAGCATAATGGCTGGCGTTCTGTACATTATCCCTTGCATAACAGCACTCGCTCTCTCCCAACAGTCTTGGCTGTGCACTCTCATCCAAATACGTATTGTTTGCGGCGGAGGAGGGGGTAGATATAAAGACCGGACGAGAAACTGACGTCGCTGTGCTGTCCTTCTTCTTAATTGAAGGAGCAGGCAGAGAAAAGCTCTCTCCCGCTGGGCTTTCATTAAAATCAAATACATAAAAATGTCCCAGCCAGTCCAGATGTGTCAGGTGTGCGCGAGAGACATACGAACGTACGCTTACCACTTTTGCAAATGCCATTCGGATCGCATGATAGGAATAGATCTATTATGATTAGAAATCGGATCAAAAGTGTCCATGTAAACGCGGCTAGTGTGTTGGAATCAATGCTAATGTGTATTTAAAGACATTTCAATTTGTGGAAAAAATTGCGGGGGGAATATAAAAAAATGTCTAATCAACCAAAACTTTCACGACCCCCCTGCAGTACCTCCACGGACCCCCTGTTGAAGACCTCTGCTCTACACCATTAGGCCTTAATGCAGGCTTTAGATAAAGTTTATCTAATCACCCTTTTCAGAGGAATATGACGTTGAGGAGACAATGTTTAGCTCCTCATTACATTGGAGTCATTTTATACAAATACATTTACATATTGTACTGTACAGGTGGGTCTTCTTTTCCATTGCATCTTTGACACCACAAATCAAGGCTTAGACTTTACCAATAATCCTAAGAGTAATGGAGAGGCTAAGGGGGTTGTTGGGCTGTACTCCTGGCAAAGATACCTGGGCTGTAAATTCAATGTAAATTGAAACTGCAATGTTAGTGGTCTCGAAAAGCCTACTTTGAGTAGAACTGACACTGTCACTCATGACGAACAGAAGGGCTGTTGTGATCTATACTCATAAACTTTTTTTCTCTCTCTCTCTCTCTCTCTCTCTCTCTCTCTCTCTCTCTCTCTCTCTCTCCTCTCTCTCTCTCTCTCTCTCTCTCTCTCTCTCTCTCTCTCTCTCTCTCTCTCTCTCTCTCTCTCTCTCTCTCTCTCTCTCTCTCTCTCTCTCTCTCTCTCTCTCTCTCTCTCTCTCTCTCTCTCAGGGAGAAGACTGCTCTCTCAGGTGTGCTCCAGGCTGGTATGGGACAAACTGCAGCTCCTCTTGTTCATGCCACAGCCATATCTCCTGCTCCCACGTTGATGGCTTCTGTTTTTGTAGAGAAGGTACTGATGCTTTCTGGCTAGCACGGTTGGTTTGAATGCTAAGCAGGGCTGGTACATTAGATGGGTCTTGGATGGAGACCATTTGGTGCTGGTATAGGGGTTGGAGGGCCAGTAGGGGGGCATTATTCTCAATGGCCTATGTTATATCCACTATGGCCAAGGATGGAGACTGTCTGAGCAATGGTCTTTCGGAGGAGAACCATTCCCTGTGGTCACTAAAGATCCCATGACAAAGTGGACAGAGTCAGAGTGCTAACCCTGATGTCCTGTTGTCCCCCCCCTCCCCCAACAAGAGCACAATGAGATCCAGACTCCCAGATAGCTTGATCATCATCCAATGTACTATGGCGTGTAAACACCTACGTAATCTTCTGCATCTGTGCTTGCATCTAAAGTCAGAGATTCATATCAAATCCAGAAACAACTGATTCACAAAATACATGAACAAGAGCATGATAAGCATGGATTGTATATTGCATACGTTGGTTCATGTGCCCTTGCTTGTGTTTGTGGGTGAGTAGGTAGGTAACACCAGGACATATTTCCTTCCAGCGTAGAGAGGACTACCATGAAAATAATACTGATGCTCAAGACCCTGTGTCTGTCCAAATTTAAACAGAGAGCAAAAATATTCAAGCCCCTTAATATTGTGGGTCGCTATTGATGAATTAACTGTGAAAATAAACTCTGTTGGTAAATAATGTGTAACTAGAAAACAACCGATTTATCTCTGTTGGCTCGACATTAGAAGCCTCACTAATTAGAGGCCGCAGAGGCTATTTTGATCACGCTCGTTCTTGATAATCCCGCCCAGAGTGAGTATGGTCAAATATTCATGTGCCACAGAGCTTTCTTGGGAACAGGGGTAATTAAAGTGGAGGCACATCTGAGACAGAACGAAGGGACTTTGGGAGTTGTGGTCAACTTTTTATAACCCTTATTTATATTTTGCCCTCAAAGCTACCGAGCTACGGGAGACCAATGCAATAAAGTTGAGGCAGTGTTTGTGGGGCAAGTATGGAATCAAATTACTGCCACAATGTTTGAATTTTAAAAGCTATTGAATTTTGCTTATAGAAATTTAAAAAACAATTTAAACATTCATAACATTTAAACATTATACTATGGAAACAAGCTCATCTGAATTTATTGGTTTTGAATCACATCTTCGAAATTGAAACGGTGTACTAACTTCAAAAACATGATTTAAAAAAAAAACACGCTCTAATACACTGACAGTATTCGATTGCATTCAATCTCGATTGCTCAGGCCCTGCTTCTGCAGGTCGAATTTTTATGGCTTGAATTTTCTGTATTTTTACCACTTGAATATGAGGAATTAAAATCATATTCAGAGCGTCAACCATGTGTGTGTAGAGGTAACGGTGTCGTCGCTGTGTGGGTGGATGGCATGTACGTGCGTGCAGGTTGGCAGGGGGTCGACTGCTCAATGCCCTGCTCCAGTGGCACCTGGGGGCTGGCCTGCAACCAGACGTGTGTGTGTGCCAACGGGGCGGCCTGCGACCCAGCCAACGGGACTTGCACCTGCGCTCCCGGATGGCAGGACGAGTACTGCGACACCCCGTGTCCCGTGAGTGGCCCGTCTGATTACGTCCAATGATTAAACACTCACACGCTTCCCTCACGATGTTATTCTGATGCGTGGTGGAACTACTTAACATTTAATAAACTTAGGGAAAGGAATTGAATTGTCTTCTGCTCCAACATGGGCTTCATGAGTAATATTAAGTGCCTCTAGCGGATAGTTCTTCCTATTGTGATGAAGGACATTCTCTTGTCTTTGTGCTTGATGGGTCACATGCTTTGGTTTAATTTAAGATGCAATGTGTAAGATTGAGCCTCTGAGTAGGCCAGAGATTTTCTTAATAAAAAGGACTCGATGACATTGTTCTCTAACTGGCTGTGCAACTGGGGGATGTGAACCAACGTAGCTTTGCTGGCAGGGTGGCATGAGTAGTTCTCAACCATTGCAGGCTTATTTTTCAGGAGAAGATTGGACTCTGCACATAGTAGTGCTTCAGCAGTGTAATCATGTCTTCCTGTGTCCA
Organism: Melanogrammus aeglefinus; assembly: GCA_900291075.1. Taxonomy (NCBI): domain Eukaryota; kingdom Metazoa; phylum Chordata; class Actinopteri; order Gadiformes; family Gadidae; genus Melanogrammus; species Melanogrammus aeglefinus. Next base: position 302,265 of record OLKM01000231.1, read on the forward strand.
GGAGGGAACTCACGGGCTGGACTGTGGAGAGCAGTGTCAATGTGTCAACACAGACGGCTGTGACCCGGTGTCCGGGCAGTGTCGCTGTCAGACAGGATGGACAGGTGAGGGAGCCGCCACCTCCACCATGCAACATCTCAATTGACACTGTTAGATTTCTCTGGTTTAATCATTTTTACATTGATTGTGAACATGAATTAAAGACCAAAGCACACAGCCGTGTCGGTACTGTGGTGTAAATTCTTTGAACTGCATTGACAACGTAACTCAAACGTGAAGAGTTGATTGTAATGAAGGGTTTAAATAGTATAAAAGAAAAATATTCTCTGTGCAGAGAGGCCAGACTGCACCACAAGCGAACAAAGCCCCTTGAAGGCACAGCTGTAGATAGTGATACCACTCGTTTCAGCCATCTCAGGATTGCACCAAGTAGAGACAGTACATGAAAGTCCTGACCGTGAAACCGTAGAATTCTCCACTGCCAATTTCAAATGTTTTAGTTTTAGAGAGCGCAAGGATCCATTCAAAACGCAAAAGTAATTTCCTCATGGTGAAAAAATAACATTATAAATACGTGGAGACGATGTGAATTGATTATCCAGCAGGAAAATATATGGAATTCTGTCTTCGGCAGTGTTAATCTCGCTCCCATTAGTTATTGCTGCGTTTGGAACTGAATACCACTAGTTGTCAATCGTTTGGACTATGATGAGTGCTCAATATAAGAGGTGAATATGGAAATTATTTAAATAATTGCCAGAGGGGAAATTGGGGTCCAATTGTAATGTCTTACAATTGGAAGTTGGTGTTAATATATAAATTAAGTTATTCATTCAAATCAAAGGTCAAATCATAAATAAGCAGCCAAAAAGTAATTTGAAGCGGTAAACAAAACTTTCTAATCATTACATTTGGCCCATGAGCCCATGATGAGAGTGTGCGAAACAATTATATCTCCAGTATCTTTAATTAATTGTATATCTTTATTTTCTAGATAGAATATCTCACAAATGCTTCTTTGTCTTGGGATTTACAGTGTGCTTGCCTCATATTTACCAGTCAAAATTATGAACCAGTAAGAATAATTATCAACCACACACACACCAACACTTTCCAAACGCTTTTGAAACATGTGTTTCTTTAATGTTTTATCTGCATGCTGCTTTACTTCTGTCAAATATTTAATCCAAAGTGTATTACTGAGCATTAAAAGGGCCCATATTTTGTGATTTATTATTAACTAAAACTACTACTATGTGTGGTTTTGTTAGCTGAACCAATTGTAGCGCTTCTAACACTGTTAAGACTGGGAACTTTTCATTGACTGTTGACTTGGTCTCAATGAACCCTGTATTTTTGTGGCATTGGAGAAATGGCTGATGGAGCAACTTGTTTTGGTAACCTTTTTAGCAAGTGGTGTTTGGTTTGTTCAACTGACCCAGGGTGCATAGATTCAATGAGGCAGGTTTTAGATTGATAGGAGTCTGGGCATTGGATGATGTGGATGGTTTGTTGCTGGATATTTTACTTGTGTAGTAGGCGAAGAATCCAATGCTATTGAAGTATTTATCGAACTGAACGCTTATGCCAATGGCGGTCAGGAAAGGTTGAACTGTTTCTTTGAATTTGGTGCAGCTTATCGGCCAATAAATGAAGTCTTGAAGACAGAAAAGTCAAAACGGACTTGAAAATCAGCTGACTTCTTCTTTTAATATAACAGAGGGGATCATTTAGAGTGCCATTTTACTGAAGTCTCGCTGAAATACAACAACCCCATTGGTATTCAACATTCAGTCCATCGCATAGTGTCAAAGAGAGGGGTGAAGGACGATCATTAGGAAAGCCTTGGCAGGGACTAACCTGAGAATGTCTTATTATATATTCACTGTAGTCCATGACCTCCTGCCATCACAGGGACTGCTCCTCTGCGGCTCTGTCGTCAGAGGGGTCAGGGGTAACTCTCAGACCAGCATAAGGCAGGTTCCAGGCTCTTGGATAATGGTGAAAACACTTGGCCCTTGGTGGTCCTGCATAACCATGACAACGCAGGGCAACCCATGTAACAACAATTGAGAATCAGGTTAAAAATGTACCTATGACATCATGCATTTATGTCTTGCAATCATTTATGGTGGTTATAGATATTTGAAAGAACATAATATATTTATCTGATACTTGTCTGAGCTTTTTTTGCTCAGAGCATAGAAACCGATGGTTTAGGCCAAATATCTGTTATTTTTGAGCTTTGCAAAAAGAGGTTAGTTGGTTAGTCTATTGAGTGTCCTTGATATATCTATATTCACATCTCTTGAATGTGAATATAGTGATGCTAATTACCAAGTGATGCTAATTACATAATAATATCCAGTCTACCACCAATGCTAATGCTATGCCATTTTCCAGCCCTGATTCCCAAAGTATTTGGAGTGTTCTTGGGCCAACCAGGCAATGCTTGGTTGACATTCTCTCTAATGTTAACCATGCAGCATGAACGAATCTTCCATCTGTTCTCCACCTCTTTCTTCAGTGGGGGTTGTGTTATTAATGGATTTGTAATGGTTTTGCGTCATATGCTCTCATTTTTGTCAAAGGAAACTTCTAACGAGGCGTAGATAGACTGCAATGATAAAAAAGACATAGTAAGAGAGAGAGAGACAGTCTGAGTTCAGTCTGTGCACGCAAACTACAAACTGCACTATTTTCCTAATGAGTTACCTAATTAGTGTGTGTGTGTGTGTGTGTGTGTGTGTGTGTGTGTGTGTGTGTGTGTGTGTGTGTGTGTGTGTGTGTGTGTGTGTGTGTGTGTGTGTGTGTGTGTGTGTGTGTGTGTGTGTGTGTGTGTGTGTGTGTGTGTGTGTGTGTGTGTGAGTGAGTGCATGTCAGGCCACGGGCCTGACTAAGTAATGAACTGGTCATGTTGCTGGGAGTCAATGGGATTTATGTCTCTTTTTGGCAAGACACTTTCCCTTCTGTCCCTGGTAGATATCTCAGTGCTCTGATGTGTTCTCGGGTCCAGATTAGACTCCTGTCTACGCATACACTCATACAAGACTGATGAAAGGCAGAGAACCTTTAACAAATTTTTAAAGAGCAAAAGTCTATATTTTGCTCCTCGCAAGCAAAGCATTTTCATTATGCGAAGACCTTTCAGTTAGGGGGATAGTCCTCACCTCCCCCGAGTCTGTAATTGGAGCTCCGTTTGGGATATTTCTTTCTGGCTTGTCCAGGACAGTGGCACATGGGTAAATAAACAGAAGTCATCGCCTCTAGTTTGTTATTTATTTATTGGTTTACCAGTCTATTCCTTTTAAAGATTTTAACACTGTGTGTTACTGCATGCTTGTCTATTTGTTTTTGCATGTGTGTGTATTGTGCAGGTGTGCGGTGTGACAGTGTATGTGAGGAGGACCGCTGGGGGCCCGACTGTTCTTACAGCTGCACCTGTGAGAACGGAGGCTCTTGCTCCCCAGAGGACGGCTCCTGTGTGTGCACCGCTGGCTACCGGGGCACCGACTGCCGCCGCAGTAAGCAGACACCTACATCTATACAACATTCAAGTGGGGATTCAACATCGAAGTGCTAGTATGTACAATGAGTGGGGTTACATCGATCAAAACCAGAATGAGTTTTCTGGTTTCGATCGATGTATCCTGAAGAGCACAGAGGCACACAGCTGAGAGGAATAGCACCTATGCGCTCTGTGTACACCTTTTACCTCAAACTCTTCTTGCTCTAGGTCTTTTTGCATCAAGTTGATGATGAAGTCTCATAATTCACTGTTTCAGCAATAACCTAAATTACCAAGAGAGTCTGTAGCTGGAAGGAAACATCAGGATAGATCCACGGTCCAACTCAGGCAAACATCATTTAAATGGAGAGCTTAAGGGAGACGTATTGCCAACAGCTGTGTGTGGTGAAATCCAAATGGGCACAGCATGGCACATTCTGATGCAGGTAAACCCCGCCTTCATGGGTGTCAGTCATAATTCAATATGTTTTGTGTGTATCCTACCTGCTAGCCTGCTCTCCTGGCTTCTATGGCCAGCGCTGCAGTCAGTCCTGTCCGCAGTGTCTCCATAGTGACGGCGCCTGCCACCACATCTCGGGCCACTGTGAGTGTCTGACGGGCTTCTACGGCTCTCTCTGCAACCAGGGTGAGTATGTTTGTAGTGTGGGTGGGTGGGTGGATGGCTGTGGGTGTTTGCTTTTGTATGTCAGTTTGGGGATCCGTATATGTGTCTGCAAGTGCATCAATCTTGTTTCTGTCGACGTGGAAGTGTGTTATTTCACGACAGCTAATGTATTTATTTGTGTTGCCATGGACATACGTGACAGAAAGCATGATAAGCCTTGGATCACGTAGAAGAGGAAACACTGTTTCAATACTGAAAGTTACAGCGTGTCTCACCGGATGAGGCTGAGACATCTTTCAGCAGGCTTCCTTAGTGTGGATTTAGAGGTATTGATGCTGCGATGTGTGTTCTCCTGTTGAAACAGAATCGTAATGAGGTGTATGTGTTGGATGAATACAATGACAAAAAGCCCCAGTCTGTGACAGTCTGCGGAGATGCAGCTAAATGTTTAGAGTACCTTGATTCTTACAACCCTTTGAAGCATCTTACATTTGAAGTAAAAGCTACAAAGCCTTACACACTACATCATATTCTCGTGAAAGAAGTGTAATGCATTATTAAGCAGATGAAGTGCATCAGTGTGCCATAAGAATCATAATAGTGCCGTTGTTAAATGGTGTCGTATATGTAGATGCTTGATCATGTATTTTGGATAAGGCTTGTCGTTTGTAGTGCAACATACACATGTCCTCGGTTCGACTTGATCGATTAATCCCCACCATAAACAGTTCTCGTACACGAACAATGTGTAAATACTTCATGTACCTAACAAACAGGCACAGTCTTCACAAGGGCCTGCTCGACATCAGCCAATCTGCTGCCCAGTGCATCGTTGAATGGCCTCACAGAGAGCGGGATGAGCCTTGATATATCAGGTGGCCTTCAGCTTAGGGAGAGGAGCTGTTTCTCCTCTCCGTTTTGGCAGCGTGCCCCAACCCCTTGGGGTTGTGTGTTGGTCTCTCACCAACATCGATGCTGCTGTCGCCGTGACTCCCTTCAGAACGCCTGGTGCAGATAGAAGAGACAACCCATTGTGTTGGAGTGTATGCCTGTGTGCGCGGCTGGTGCCTGCATCGCGTCGCTGTGCTGGACAGGATGGATTTTGAAATGAATGAGTCCTTTGAATTGTTTGTGACCATTTTTTTTATATTTGCATATAAATACACTTATTTTCTAGCAAGGTGGCACACACATCTGCTTTGGTATTTAGAATATTTCGGGAATTGCAAACTTTCGTTTTTCTTGGTTACTTGATTATAAAATATGTGAGTACGAAATGCCTTTAGCAGCAGCCTGTTAGGATCAACCGGGGGGAACCCAGGCGCAGACGCGGACACTGGAGGTTGACTTAAACCAGAGGTTTGTTGTACGGAGGATGAGAACAGTAGCGAAAAAACAGTACAGACGAGGGTGGATTACAGCACAGGGTTGAGTGGGTGGACAGAGAAGTTGGATAGACCGGCAGGCAGTGCTACAGACAGGTAGGCAAATAGATAAGCATGCAGGGCGAATGGCAGGCAGGTAGGGGGTGGGTGTTCCTTGGGCAAGGAGAACAAGGAGATTACCAACACGGGGTGACATGGAGCACAAAACTGATTTTTGCCCATTCTCCGAAGCCGAGAATGGGTTTCTACCACTGTTGTTAAAACAGCGATCTGACCATCAGTGGGTGAAGGACCGGGGTTTATATGTGACAGGACGGTTATTGGAGATGGAAGGCAGGTGTGCATCTTGACCAGGGGAAAAAACACCAAGAGGGGGAGACGGAGCACAGAATCTGCTGGGTACGACAACGGCCATAACACATATAGATATAGATATAGATATAGATATAGATATAGATATGGATATGGATGGATGGATGGATGGATGGATGGATAGATGGATCCTGACATTTTAAATCAAAAGGCCCTTGCTTTATTATCAAGTTTCTCATATGGGGATATTTTGATTACAGAAATTACACTGTTTGTGTCTATGACATTTTTAACCTGATTCTCATTTCAATAATCAGTTGCCTGAAACCCTCCTTTATCCGAACATTATAGGTGTCCGATATACACCTACAAGGGCTCCCATGAAACAGACTTTCATTATGCATTGTGGTCATTCATAAAAACATTGGCATAATGCCTTGACTATGCATAATACAACCTGTAGTTGCAGTCACAGCACTAGGTTTTTGTTCAGATTTTCAGCTCCTTATAGCTCCTCCTTAATAAGTAAGTAAGTAAAATTACTTGTATTAGATATTTTACAATTTCAGATCATTGGGCCCTGGTAAGTCTGTTATAATAGTGCATCATCAGTGAACATTATCTCTTTGTGTTCCGGCTACATTTCCACCCCTGGAAGTATTTCTAGATAATGACATCTCCATTCTTGACCTGTTCGAATGTATATTTTTATAATGCATGTTTTCTCATCCTTAATTTTAGTTTTTGAATATATTGAATAAACTCCAAGATGTATTCCTGATTGTAAGAATTTTGCTATTTTAACACATTTGTGAAGAACCTGGTTTATTTGCTAACTTCACAAGCGGAAGCTTGCTTCTAGTTCTGCCTTTCCTGAAACAGTGTTGGAAAAAATATAAACTGGGAGTCGAGACGAGGAGCACTATTGGAAGTTGAATGTATGTTATGAGATTGGAGGTGATATGGTCTATGGAGGTTACAGCGGGGTATAGTCGGTTGATTCCAAATGATGGTGGTGTGAGCACTAAGCACCACCATTGAAATCCAGTAGTTTTTCATTTTTTAGCATGCCTCTGTTGTCCGTGGACACCCATTAGTACACCAGATAATGAAGAGAACTAAAGACGTTACTGAAAAAATATATTTCCTTAACGCCCCCAATAATGAGGACATCAACACTCACGATAGAGCTGCAATGCATACTGCTTAACACTTTGTATTTCCTCTTCAGACATTGTGAATACACCCTCACCTTCTGTCCCTGGCTCTCAGCCATTTTGGATAGTTCACATAACCATTTCATCGATTGAACATTATTAGTGTTGAGTAATTGCATTACGCTCATGGATCACAAAGTATTTTTTGGTTTTTGTTACATCGTAAAGAGAAAGTATTTATTAAATACAAAAAAAATAAATAGGATAATGTGTTTGGTTTAATTTGGAAGTGGAGGTTTGCTGTTCAATAAGATAATATGTATTGGACATTGTTTAGAGCAGATCTAGTTAATAAAGCCACTTTGTGTGTTTCATAAGAGGAGAGAGGAATACGTTATTGCACTTTAATGTAAATTTAGTCACAGATTTACACACAAAGTGATTTTAATGCAAACTGAGACAACACAAAAATATCTGTTTTAGTAGCATAAACAAGTTAAGTTATAAAAGTCTGCTAGGTGCCTCAGCATCACAAATATCATCAGCCAACATGTATTTAGTGCCTATGGAAGCAGTGTTTGAACATTATTTTAGGACAAATTTTAGTTGCATGTATAGCTTCTTCACGTGTATTTTTGTATGATTCATATATTCTGAGTGCGCTGGTGTTTCTCCATGCAACTGTGTGTGTGTGTGTGTGTGTGTGTGTGTGTGTGTGTGTGTGTGTGTGTGTGTGTGTGTGTGTGTGTGTGTGTGTGTGTGTGTGTGTGTGTGTGTGTGTGTGTGTGTGTGTGTGTGTGTGTAGTGCTGGTGTTTCAACACGCAATCTGTGTTTTTGTGTGTCTGGATTATTTTCTCAACTTTGTGTTACTGGTGGACCCTTTGTGTGTGTCTGCAGTGTGTCCCAGCGGGAGGTTTGGGCGAGCCTGTGCAGAAAAGTGCCTTTGCACCAACAATGGAACATGTAATCCCATTGATGGCTCCTGTCAATGCTACCCTGGCTGGTTGGGGGACGACTGCTCCAAAGGTACAACACAAACAGTCACACACACACACACACACACACACACACACACACACACACACACACACACACACACACACACACACACACACACACACACACACACACCACACACACCACACACACACACACACACACACACACACACACACACACACACACACAAGATACACACACACGTGACACACTGACACAGCATGAACATTCAGACAGACACAAACACACCCGTACACAAACAAAATTGGTAACATTGTTCTGTCAATGTGTTTTTTTCCAGTGTTTTTTTCAATACAGCAAAGATACTTCTTGGAGATCAATGGCAAACAGGCATTTCTAATATAATATAGGGCCAAAAAATACAGTTGGTATCTTCTCCCTAGGAGCTCCTATGATGTGGCTAATCATTCATGAATGACCTTAGTTTGTTGAGCATTGACAGCAACGGTTGGCTCTGGGCTCTGTTATGACGGGCTAACACACACTCTGACCTATTAACCTCAATCCTTGGTTGCAATCAATGCAGCTGGCATTTGTAAGCACAACTAAGATCAGGAGTGTGTGTGTGTGTGTGTGTGTGTGTGTGTGTGTGTGTGTGTGTGTGTGTGTGTGTGTGTGTGTGTGTGTGTGTGTGTGTGTGTGTGTGTGTGTGTGTGTGTGTGTGTGTGTGTGTGTGTGTGTGTGTGTGTGCGTTCAGTGTGCCCCCAGGGATCTTGGGGGCCAGACTGCATCCATACATGCAACTGTCACAATGGAGCCGAGTGCAGCGCTACAGACGGAGCGTGTCACTGCAGGGGGGGCTGGACAGGACTCTTTTGTACTCAACGTAGGTTTCCACACACATGCACACATGCACAGACGCACATCATCATCAACGTTGCAATGTTGTGTTAACTGAGCAGGGGATTTTTTTTCAAGACGGAATGCAAAATGTACAGATGCTGCTTAGCACTCTTTGAGTTTCAATGCAACAACAAATGCAATGAGATACTCAAGCTGAGTCCAGTGGTTTGACCATTGCTTCTATTGTTGTACAGCTCTTTGGTCTTTTACATTTTGTAACTCAAACCAACATTGTCACCTAGTGGCTGACAGTAACGCTGCACCATTTGTTTTTTAGTTGCCATGTCCAACTGAAGACACTATATACAGTATATTGATAATTTTTTTAAAAGGAAACGTATCCATAAGAATGTACATACACCAACACACTGACTAGATTGTGGCATTTACAGTTCTACATGTTTCTTTTGCTGATTTATTTGGTATATTTAAGGTTGTCCAACGGGTTTCTATGGCGATGATTGTGCCGAGGTGTGCCGCTGTCAAAACGGAGCAGACTGTGATCATATAGGTGGACAGTGTGCCTGCCGGACAGGCTTCATGGGACAAAACTGTGAACTCAGTAAGTCAAGTCAGCTCAACCTTGTCCTCTCTACCTGTGTGTGTGTGTGTGTGTGTGTGTGTGTGTGTGTGTGTGTGTGTGTGTGTGTGTGTGTGTGTGTGTGTGTGTGTGTGTGTGTGTGTGTGTGTGTGTGTGTGTGTGTGTGTGTGTGTGTGTGTGTGTGTGTGTTACTGTGTGAACATTAGCATCAAGTAGGATGTGCTTACACTGTTCTGATGCTTCCCTTGGTACAGAGTGTCCCGCCGGGAGGTTTGGTTATGGCTGCCAGCAGCTCTGTGAGTGCATGAACAACTCCACCTGTGACTACATAACCGGGACCTGCTACTGCAGCATTGGCTTCAAGGGCATACGCTGCGACCAGGGTATGAACACGCTTAAGCAAAATGTAAATCCTCCTGACAAATAATCGCATTATCAGACAAGCTGTGGCAGACAAATCAAACACCAACGGTGAAGCCTTTGCCCCTTGCTGATCAGTCACGGGTATCGCGATAGTTTGGTGGAGTTGTAATGCCTTTCAAAAAGCTTTGGTTTCTGAAACAATTTTAACTCTGCTGTGGGTCTTCCTGTTATTAACTCCAACATTGTTATTAAAAGTTAACCTAGCAACGGTGTAGATAATGAATCAGAACAATGTCCTCCTCCTTGCGGTTACGTTCATCGCGCTGGCTAACATCGGGAAGTAAACCAAGTCACGCCCGTAAGCTTGTATCTAGTTTTTGGATTCCCGTCCCTCTCAGCAGGCGGAACCTGTCATGAAGTTAGCGATAGCCCACCCAATTAGAGGGACGATATGATTGGTCAATTTGCGTCATTTGAAATTCATCTATAGAGTGCAACAGTGTGGTTCCGGAAGTAAAAATCCTATACATTTTCACCGTAGAGATTTTGACTAAAAGCCATAATGTCGTAACCATCCAAGGTATACTTACACAGCACTGTTTAATTGTGAAACGATGGTATATGCTTCTGCAGAAGCCACAAGTTGAAGACAGAAACATCTAGGTTTTAGTAAAACCCATTTTATTCGCGATGTCTTTTGAAACAAGTCAAGGTCAACGTTGCCATGGCTGCGCACACGGACGCTGCAGCTCGGAGCTCTCTACCCCCGTGCTTTTTATTGTTGAATGTGTGGTTCTGTGTGTGTGAAATAACATGTGTGAATGGGTTAAGACTTGCATACACCTGTGCAGAGTTGATGGACATCCGATTTGCGTGTCAAATCGACATTACATCAGACTTTTTGTCTCTTTAGTATTTGGTAGTCATGGCGATGGCGGAGCGCACGGACGCTGCAGCTCGGAGCTCTCTACCCCAGTGCTTTACATACACCAGTGCAGAGTTGAGTCAAATCGACAGTACACCGGATTTTCAGCAATCCACAACATACAGCCAGTCATAGCCAGACCACCGGGCTCTCCCTGGACTGTTGTCGGGCCTGGGAGGCGACGCAGACGGCGTAGGGAACGGAAGTAGTAGCGGGGAGGCAGAGCGGGTCTACTATACAGAGATGAAGGAAACAAAAGCAGAATTAAATACTAACCTCTGTCCATTATTTCCTCGTTGTAAATAAATTCTGATCGACTCTGATACTGATCTGAATAAATGAACTATTGCACTAATAAGAGACCTTAATTCAAACTCCCTCTTCCTTGCCGTTTTTTAGGATTTTAAGATTAGTTATGATTATTTTCGTGGCTCGTCTTAGACTTCAGAAGAGCCACGTTAGCCTGGTGTTAAGAAAAAGATACATTCATTAGCTACCTGAGTTCTAAACATGAATCATGTTTAGAGTTCAGGTAGCTAATCATACACACAATCACAGCATGCATTTGTGTGGGACCCAAACAAATGCAGTCTTGTAAGTCAGTCTAGTCCTGACTCAATGGTAATATGTATGCAGAGCTTCAGCGGATTAATTCATTAAAATGTAATTATCAATTATCATTGTCATAACAATTATATTGGATCCATCAATGGAGCTTCAGCTGTAGCCTCAAATTTAAGTCCAGCTGTCTTTGTATGCAAGAGTTGTAAATGCTTAAGGTAAAATGTTTGTTACGATCGAATGGGAGAGAATCAAAGAGCAGACAACAGAGGTTGAATTAAACTAGAGGTTTATTGTAGGGAGGATGAGAGCAGAAGGGGAAAAAACAGGAGGTGTACAGCAAGGATGGATGACAGGCAGGCAACGCTACAGGCAGTTAGGGAGGTAGATGAGCTGAAATTCATTTATTCAGTATTCATTTATTAAAGACAAACCAACTGGTTCTAACAGTTACACAGTTATTGTACTCAAATATATATCTATATTGAAAGATACTGGTTTTAAAAAACGCAGAGATAACCTGTGATTAATCTTAAACAGTTGAAATGTCTGTTTAGACAAAGGGGGTTATTTTTGCCATTGACAAAACAATCAAACAAACCAAAAATCCCCCACCTCCTCCCTCCACCAGCCGCTTTGATGATGGAAGAGCTGAACCCATACACCAAGATCAGCCCGGCACTGGGCTCGGTGCGCCAGTCAGTGGGCGCCGTCCTTGGCATCGTGGTGCTGCTGTTGCTCATCGCCGCCATGCTGGCGCTGGTGGTGTGGTTCCGCTGCCGTCAGAGGGAGAAGGGCGGCCAGAATGCTCCCAGCGTCACGTACACTCCGGCCCTGCACATCAACGCCACCGACTTCTCCCTCTCTGGTGAGCGATGTAGTGGCTTCAAAGTAGCTCTGTGCACACTGCTGCTGCTGCTGCTGCCGTCTGCCAGAGAATGTTCTGTATGTTTTGCATGATCCGCTTTGCGCTTTTGAACCTTTGAACACGTGCTGGTTCGTACCGCACCACGTACACAGCTTTTTACTGCAAGGGTCAGACTTTTACTACATGTGTTTCCGATTGTGTTTTGGTGCATACATTGTGTTTTTTTCAACGTGTGCAGAGCTGTAGATGCAGCACAAGAGCTTCTGTAAGGCATGGTTACAAGCCTTTATGCTGGGTCAAATCTTGTGAACTACAACTTAACTACGCAACCGGTATGCACAAGGCATTATATGAAATGCAATGTTTTTATAAAGGGTGATGTGCTTGTAGTTGCTGAAAGTGTTGTTTTTAATGTTTTTCCTGCCCAGGGACCATGGATGCAAATTGGCTCTCTAGCTAGCTCGGGGTAATTGACTGTGTTGTGCACAGTTCCTGTTCAATGAACGAACAACGTCTGCTACTAACTTCCTTTTTCCTTCAAAAGTTCCATGTTTCCAGGCACCCACTTCAGATTGGGCATGTTTCTCTCTCTTCAACCTCCCATTTTATCCTTCTTTCAATGCCATATTGGAGTGTGTCTGTGTGTGAGAATGTTTGTAAGAGGTTTCTGTCTACGAACATCAACCATGGCGTGTGTGTTTGTGTGTGTGTGTGTCCTGTGTTTACATACATGTCTATTTGTTTGAGTATGTTTGCTGAGCCGCCAGTGTTGTGCTACGGTGCCAGCAGGGCTACAATGCACAGGCCTGCTCTCCTCTCCAGAGTCCTCTCCCAACAACAGCAGCAGTGTGGTCAACCCCTGCTTTTCCAACCCCAGCTATCACACGCTGGGGCCCTGCCCCTACTACCCACGGCCGGACAAGAGGACCACAGCCAAGGTGGTGGCATATTTTTGTCTCTATTAATAAAAAAAGGGCCTTTGTGTGTTTAACCTCGTTCCCGGGTGTTTGAGGTGCTCCAAAGGTGTGTATATTAGGGGAAAGGGGCCGGACTTCCGAGCATGCTTCAGAGTATATACAATATCAGTTTCAGTAACATGGGTTTAGAGGCGAGAGAGAGAGGAAGGGAGGGACTTCCAATAGAAGGATATCTGTCCCTGTTACATGTTTGGGATTCTGCTTTGTCAAATTCCTTGTTCAAAAAGTCATTATTATTTTCCTTGTCTTTGTTGTCGTTCTTGTCATGTTGTTATTGTGTTGCAGTAAAGCAGGTTAATGCTACATGCAATACAATTCATGACCCTCTCTCTGTCTACTTTGTGTGAGGCGCCATCTGGCAGCCTGAGCTGTGCGCGCAACCTCTCACTCACTCAACAGACGCAACACTCACTCAAGAATAGTCAGAATAAGCCAATAATTTGGTTTTCTCGAGTGTCAGGTACAGTTTGACTGTCAGTCATTGCCATGTGGTTACCAGGAGCAGTCTCGAGAGACATCGTCGATTCTTTTTATTAATTTGCGAATAAATCAATGTAACAAAATGAGAATAGTTAAGAGTAAAAACAATAGGTATCCACAAAACATTGTGAATACCTAATTATAGAATAGGGAATAGAAGTTGTCCAACAGTGTTTTTTTAATATTGGACTGTTCTTTGTGGACTTTGTAGAGGAAGACGAAGAGGAAGCACAGGAACAGTGCGCCAGAGTGGGGAGCCTACTGTAACCTCAACGAGATGGGTCAGTGGGCGTCCCTAGTACCCTACCCCACAGCCACACCTCATCATACACCAAGTCTGCATTACCATGTTTTTACATTTGAAATAACACTGTCCACCCGTTACCTAGAAGTCATCTGTTAGGACATCTTTTCTGAAAGCCAAAGTCCTCTTCCGTATTTTGAGTCACTGTTATTATATATAATTTAATTTGATATCCTGTTATTTTAGTTCAACCCATGAGTGGAGCAATAAGATATAACTTCAGTGTACCACATTCCACCACGGTTTACCTTGTGAACTTACCCAGCGGAGGTGTTTGTGCTTCTGGGTGTTTCTAGGTGTGTACTGCCTGGACCGAAGGTACAGCTACCATGTGGAGCAGCAGCGCTACAGAGGTACAGTAGCGGGGATTAGCTAGACACCCATGCCATCCCTGCCCCCGCCCCAAACATTACATCCTGCACCCCCAACCGCAGATAAAAAAAACAGTTTAGCTTTGGCTATCATCCCTTGTGCAAGAACGTTACACTGAAACTTAATCTCAGCATGACTCTGGAACAGCCCTGTGGAGTGCATGGTACCACAACAACTACTGTTAATAATCAGCACCACCACACCCAAATCCACCTTCCTTTGAACGCCAGGGCTCTGGTTTGAATTAGTTCACAGAGCTGCTAGTCAGACAGAGAACCAATCTAACCTGACATGAACTACAGTAATATTTATCTACCAACAATGGATATATATTACCAAATTACATACAAATTGACCAGAATGCATATTTAGTAATCTGATCTCATACTCATTTGCCAGAATGCATCATTATTTACTGCATTATATATAAATTTACCAGAATGCATAATTATTACCACTACCAGGATGCCAAATGATTTACCAAATGACACTTATGAATAAATGAATGAATGCTTTATTGTCACTGCCGGAACAGTGAAATTATTAACCAGGATACATTATTAACCACATTACACACTCATTTACCAGAATGCATTATTAGTTACATCACATACTCATTTACCAGAATGCATATTTATTTACCAGATTTACATTGACCCTAATGCATATTTATTTATTTTATGTTTTACAAATGTGGTGATATATTAAAGGGAACGTCACTCAATTGTACAAAGTGGTTTCAAAATGTAATGGAAATGCCATGACCTTAGGGTTCCTACTGATTGTCAAGTTTACTCTGAACGTGGGAAATTTTTATGGGAGAATGAATTGTGCTCCCTCTAGATTTTGAGCTCTTCTTGACTGGATTGAACCGCATGATCTGTGTTCTTGTTTGAATGCCTGGTCTGTTGAGATTAAGAAGGAGGTCAACTAAGCTGTGACCTAAGTGTTGACCTGTTTTTGTCTTTCTGCAGGACTGAAGGGTCGTCTTCTCTGTGTGTGCTCCCTTCCTGCCGCTCTCACTTACACCTTTCAGCCCCTGAACCCCTGTTGCTGCCACTTACTAACCAAATGCCTTGACTGGCCCCCTCCCAGTTGAAGTTTACATTGACTTGCCTATGTAAAAGAATGCTGTTTTCTTTCCTTGTGTATCGTACTTTTGAGTCTGATTTGTTACACGCAAAGTTCTTTGACGTGGTCTCCATATGGAATTGATGTACATGTTCTCGCTCTGCAATGTACTTATGTATATGAAGTACATTTTGGAACCCAATAATGAATGACAATGATCCATCATGTTTTGATCGGCTTTGATAGCCTCAATCACTGGGGACTTCGTTCATGTTTATTTTAATGCTTTCACCTCGACGCTCAGCGCTTGTCTGTGTCCACGTGTTAACTCTCCTCTCTTTTCTCTCCCAGAGTACATGAAGGGTTCCCTGTCCAGCAGCTTTTCTCTGAACAGTGAGAATCCCTACGCCACCATCACCGACACGCCGGGGGGCTCGGCCGGCAGGCACACCGAGAGCAGCTACGAGGAGATGAAGTCCCCGGCTCACCGCGAACACGTGGCCTACCGCTTCTCCGCCGCCGTCATCACCGCCACTGCCAGCACGCCGCCACCACCAGCCGCCAGCGCACCGGCTAAGAATGTTTACGACATGGGTAGGTCTGAGGGAGAACGTAGAATATTTCAGTTCACCTTTTTACATAATGAAGCAAGCATAATAATTGTGTCCTTACGTTATCAAGCAAGCATTTGAGAGCATTTGATTACATTATAAAATGAATCAGTTGATGGGTTACAGGGGTAATTGTTCAAAGGAAAGTGTAGTATACTATATATAAAATCAATTATTCAATAGCTTTTAATGTTATTCAGGGCTCAAAGTGCATTGACATTTTCAATGCATGGCAATTGGCAACTACTATCGGTTAGTAATTTCTTTAACAAACTGAAATAAGTGAAATAAACTAAGTGTAACAACAGCTAAGGCAGCAACCTACCTAAATATAGTGAAATAAAGCACAGGCTTGTATGGGGGAGGGAGAAGGGGGGGTGCGAGGGTAACGTGAGAATTTAAGATGTTTATTTATTTGTATTTTTTACCAGAAAAATACATCATTGAGATTAAAATTCTCCTTTTCAAGTGTCCTTGCCCAGACTTGCCAAGCAGTAGCCTACATTCACCAATAGCCTACACACAAAACATTAGAAAAATAAAACAACTTAAACATTCGGCAGGGGGGAGGGGGGATATCTATATCACAAGACATTTCGGGAGGCAGGGTGTGAAAAAGGTTGAGCTACACACGGCATCCGTTGATTGGTCGACAGAATCCTCTCTTCCGTGCGACAGGCAGGTAAAACATCAAACAGTACCCGCAAGGTATTTCTGGACACCGGCGAAAAGCTTAATCTATCGAAGATCTTAGTTTATTAAATGTCGCACTAAAGTTTGCCGACCTTCTTTGACGTTCTTCCTTGTTGCTCTTTGTTTAATGTGATGTATTCTTATCTTGATCCTGCCGTTGTCTTGCAACTTCTGCATCCGCACGTGCGTGTGTGTAGTGTAGGTGTGTGCGTGCGCGTGTGTGTGCGGTGTGGGGTGTGCTTGCGTGCGGGCTGTAGGCCTATGTGTGTGAGCTGCAGGCTGCTTGGCAAATTCGCACAGTGTCGAAGTGTGGACGAGCAAATTCTCGGACAGGCCTGCTATAGTAGTAAGATGATTTGAGTTGAATTTGTTAGAAATGCCACACCCATCTTTCAGCTATAAGGGAGTGAAATGTGGTGTTCTAGTTTGTTAAGCCTGCCTCTGTATGAGCATATTTCAATATTAGGCCAGTCCTGGCTCCTTTCCGATCAATCAGGGCATTTTTTCTGTGATTGGTCAGGGTAATCATCATCTTATGGGTCCATCACAGGTATGTATAATGGCGCATTTCCACTAGCACGGCTCGGCTCGGCGCGCTATTTGCGTGTTTCCACTAGCACGCAGTACCTGCAACCGGGTACAATTTGGTATCACCTCAGCCCTGGTTCCAAGCGACCGAAGCGTTACTAAAACGTGACGTCAGCCGACTGCCTTCCACTGATTGGCTGATGAGTGTCGTCACTGGAAGCGTCATAACCGCGCGACGACCGCCTAGAATGTAAATAAAAACAAGACGCGAGACAAGACACCACTTTTTACTGCTTTTTGACTTGGAACGAGATGGCTTCTCAGAAAAAATCCACTCCTTGGTCGGTGGAGGAGGTCCAGACGTTCCTGACTCTGGTTGCCGAAGAACGGATTCAGAGGGAGCTCGACGGCACCACGCGTTGTTGTTGTTCTGGTCTTCCTGATTTGTACGTTGCTCGGCGCCGTGTAAATGACGTCACAGCGGTTTCCCGCAGCCGTGTTATGACGACCCCACCCACGTCGAGGAGGCACCAGTTGTAATGGAAACACAACCGAGCCGAGCCGTGCCGAGCCGTATCGAGCCGAGCCGTGCTAGTGGAAATGCGCCATAATGCAACACTTCTCACTGGTGGAGAAACATATCAAGCAAAGTGGGAGAGGACCTTTTAATGTCTGCTTAGTTTCAAATTGTACTCTTATGCAAGAAATAAACAAGACAACTGCTCAGGAGGTAGAGCAGTTGTCTTGTAACCGAAAGGCTGCTAGTTCGATCCCCAGCTCCTCCTAGCTGAGTGTTGATGTGTCCCTGAGCAAGACACTTAAGCCTAACTGCTCCTGACGAGCTGGCTGTCGCCTTGCACGGTTGACTCTGCCGTCGGCGTGTCAATGTTTGTATTAACCGATGTAAGTCGCTTTGGATAAAAGCGCCGGCTAAATGCCCTAATTGTAAATGATGCTGTTTTTTCTTCTCTCTCTTTACAACTCCCGAATCTTAGCAGCTTTAAGCTTCAGAATTCAGCACCTAATTTGGAAGACTCCGTTGTGTCACAAGCAGTTAATCTTAATTCGTTTCAAAAAACAAATCGCACCACGGCTTTTGGGTTACCTTGGGCTGGCGCCTGCAGCTACTTCATTGTCATTTTTTGTTCTGCTTATTTCCCACGTTGCATCACTCTCTCTCTTTGCTGTGTTCTTCCAGAGCCGACCATCAGCATCCCACTGGGGGCCAACGGCATGCCGGTGCCCAGCTATCCGCAGAACCCGTACGACATGCCCAGGAACAGCCACATCCCAAGCCACTACGACCTGCTGCCCATGCGGTCCAGCTCCTCCCACAGCCAGGGCCTGAACCAGCTACCCCCCGCCCAGCACAGCCACACCCCCCGTGTGCCAGTTAGCCCAACTAGCTCCCTACTATAGGTGATAGGCTGGGGTAGTAGAAACCAGGGACCAGCTCAAGGTCTAGTTACTCTTGAGTCTACAGTTACTCTTGAGTCTACAGTTACTCTTGAGTCTGCTGTTACTCTTGAGTTACTCTTGAGTCTAGTTACTCTTGAGTCTACAGTTACTCTTGAGATACTCTTGAGTCTTCTGTTACTCTTGAGTCTTAGTTACTCTTGCGTCTAGTTACTCTTGAGTCTACAGTTACTCTTGAGTCTACAGTTACTCTTGAGTCTACAGTTACTCTTGAGTCTAGTTACTCTTGAGTCTACAGTTACTCTTAAGTCTACAGTTACTCTTGAGTCTTTCTCGACAAGTCAGATAGGATTGAATGGGATGAACCTGCACACAAGTTTTGTTCCGTATTTATTGAATTGATCATTATGTGTGAGTTTGAAGTGATTGGATGTCTGCTGGAGCACCTCCTCCAACCGAAGGAACATCCAATTGGAGTGTACAGAGCCTGGGCAGAAAGGATGCAAGACTTGTGCCTCGGATGGAAATGACAAGGTACATCTTTTTGTATGAACCTAGCTCCTGCAGTCTCCACACTGCAGTGCAAACAGGACATCAGAGCTATTTACAGAACCTGCAAAGCACCCAACAGTCGAAAGATATTTCAGTGCAATAATAGTGAATGTTTTAAGGAATGGACTCAAGGGGTATACTTACCAACTCCTAAATAAACACTGACAGCCATTGCAACTTTCCAACGTTGAGACGTTCTCTGTGTTGGATTATAGAAGCACACACCGAAGATAGAAAACTAAATGGAAACACCAGATATTATACTGGATCTGGAAGTATCCTACTTTTATTGTACATTTCTTCCTGCATGGTCATTAAATGTATTGATACAAAACTGTATCACTGGGATAATTTGTATAAAGGTGTGAAACAAACAGATGGGTATTTTTTAACTTTTTCATTTTATGACAATAAATGCAAATAGTTGGAAGGCAGGGACCCAACATTTTGTCATGTAGCCAAATCAAAGCTGGACAGATAATTCTTATCTGATACTGTATGAAACTGATACTAGTATATTTTTATAAATTGATCATTGGTGTTACCATATGTAAAAGATCATTACAGGGTCAATATTTTCACTCTAAAAGTTTTCCTTTTATATGTAATCCCAAAGAATTTGTATAGTGTAAGTGTATTCCTTGTTCACTTGTCAACCTGTGATGTGATTTATTTTGTAATTTGTAGTGAAGCTCGAGCCACTTGCATGCCCGATGATGGATCAAGCTTAATAGGTAGCTGAACTTTGAGGAGCTTTACTGAGGTGCAACCTTTCCTTTCATTATTTCAATATGCGGACGTGGGAATGACGTATGATTTCAAACCCCTTTTTTGAAAAAAAAACATGTACAAAAATCTATATAGATAAGAATGATAAAATAGTGTAGTGACATTTGTGGCAGCATTTACTGTCTCATTGACCAATGTGTGTCGAAATTGCTGTTCAGAAACACTTTTTTGTAAATCTTTCTTATATCTCATTCCCTTGCAGAGCCTTGATCACGTCAATTCTCGATCTCTCGCAAATTCAAATATGTGCTGTGGCCTTGTGACCGTTTTTATTGTCGAATACATCACCGCAAAGCTTCTATTGTTGTTAAATATAACGGCAAGTAGTTTAGATTTTTGCCGATTACATCGCCAAGTAGTTTATATTGGTGTTGATATAATGGCCACATAGTTTTGTCGAACACATCACAGGGTAGACATTCTTTTTACAATATAATTTTGACCCTTGACAAACAGCAATAACACAACATGTTGACAATCAGAAGCAGAATATAATTTCGCAATGATTCTACAATAGACAATATGGATAGCAACTATTACATTGAAAACATGTTTATTTCCTATATGGTGTCTACATGAGAATATATATTTTTAAGAATGTGTTCTGGTGATGCTTGTGTGTATGATTCATTCCCTTGACTGAATAAAGTTAGTCAAAGCTCAGAATGTCATTTGTCAAACAGATTTTTTTATAATATCACCTAGCTAAAACTGTTAATTTGATGAGATGCAACTCAATAGATACAAACATACATTTCCTAGAATCAAAGCTACATGTGAATAACCTTTCATAATATTCCCACACAACAAATAATAACTAGGTCTTTTGAAGGTATGTATGACTGGTGCGCTTTATTATGAGGAACCGATAACTTAAGATATAGACACAATTTAATAAATCTTTACAAAACACCATTCACGTAAACACCACTCCTCTTGCATTTAAACCTGCCAAATTCATTGAAATTACTAAACTTGTTTACATTCCCACTTAATCAGCCGTGACGGCACATTTCAACACAGTTACTTTTCAAATGAGAGAATAGAACACAAATCTTTAAAAAAAACGAAAACAATGGAGGTATATTGGAAAGATTGCAAATCATTTTTCATAAGTAAACAGAGTCAATGCTCAAGCATAGATCGCTAGTATGTCAGGAGGGAATCGGGCTGGCGAGGGGACCTTCTTTAAAACATTGAAAATAATGGAAGCAAACAAGAAAAACATTTGACTTGCCATCCAGGCTCCCACACACAAGATAACTATCTTACTTCTGCTCCTAAACGGATATAAAGCAGGGAAGTTCACCTTTGATAACACTCTGAATATCAACTAGTTGGTAAGCAAGGCTTCCGTCATGGCTCAAGAACTGGACGTCATAAGGTCAGAGTAATGAACTGCCTGCTACGACTATTGTGCTCATGTGTTACCAGCTAGTCGACCCTGACCAGACAGCAGGGGCACAGCACTGACATTAAGTAGAATAAGGCATTATGAAATATGGTGGGGGGGGTCGGTCTTATTCAGAAAGCCATGCATTGTGTCAGAGGCAGCTCGGTGTCTAATAGCCTTACTGTGAAAAGTAACACAGGACAGCCTCTCAATAGCCTTCTTTTTATGGCCACATGGTCTGAGGCAAATGCTTTGTCACAGCAAACTTAAGGAGATAGTGAGCATAAGGAGGATGCATTGTTAGCAGGTGTCTTTTTTAAGACCTGTGAGAGTAGGCACTGTGAAGGGACACTACACGCTCCCTGGTAGAGCTCAATAGACAACACAAGAACATAACTGTCATAACAGCTACCAGATGAGAGTAGATATGACCGATGTTAGGAGAAGGTATATTTTGTGACTAAAGCCAGAAGTCAGAGAAGTAGTGATGTGTCCTCTAAATAGAGGTACAATCAGTGCTGTGTACTAGATACATACTAGAAGTGGTACTGTGTCAGTTGTATTATTTAAGCTTTTCATGAATGGACTCTCTAAACAATACAATTAAACCAAGTAAAGAAATGGTACAGGCGCCCAGGTATAATTTAGGCAAGAAATATTTTGGAATAATATGCCAAAGTGGCCAGCTTCATTAGCTTTTTTTCATCTGCCGTTGAACTAAAGGTGTGGTGAAAACACTGAATGCCTAATTGCATTTTGTCATGTTGTGAAATTGTGGCTTTAGGAACACACCATTTTTTAATTAAAAAAATCTGCTGCATAGACATAATACTCTTTATGTTTGTGGTTAGATATGCATAATAATGATGTATCCTTAAAATTAGCAACAATCTGTATTCATAGCAATGTTGCTTTAAACCCCCCACATCAACTGTTAAAGTAATGTATTTCAGTAAACTATGTATGGAAGTGAGTTATTTCAATGAATGGTCCAATGTGCAGGAGGAGTCCTTTCTATTTTCTATCTGCACGGTCAACGCCTCGACCCAACAGTAGTGTTCCCTGTTCAGTCCAACACGGTCCTGGTATCTGTACAAACATGCAAAGCCGACCGGATCTCCTCACCTGGCACGACATCTACAAAGCGGCTACATGCTAGTTTACATCTGGCCTTTATGCTAGGGCCGCTTGCAGCTCAGCTTATGTAAAACGGTAATGTTCTATGTTGCTAGCATTATATTCACAGCAATCAGAGCGATCAAACGGAACTATCGCAGGAGCACCTACTTCTACACGGTGCCCCATACATCCAATTGGTTTCCAAAACAGTATATTGCACTAAGCTAGTTTGAAAATGACAGGAGGCGGACGGTGGCTCTACACAACACACATCAGAGCAGCTTCAATGTGCTTCAATTTCATATTTACCGGTTAGTAAATTAAGGACATACAATTAACAAAGAGATCGTTAAAAAATCAATGAGATCACTAAAATGGAAAAAAAAAACAGTGGTTGAAGAAAAGGAAGAAAGAATCACATTCATATATTAACAAATTTCCGTGACATGTCAGCGCATCTACAGGAATGAAATTCTAAGTGATAAGAAATGCCTGCTTCCTTTCATCTAGTATTTCCCAGATAAAGAAGAAGAGGCCATGGAGGGAGAGAAAGGGAAGGAGGGAGAGCAGGGGTATAGGGGCCCTGCCCACACAGTAGCTCCCATGACTGGCATCAGTGGAGGTTTGATGTGGGTAGGGGAGTAGGGACCTGGGTTGAGGGTGAGGGGGTGGGGGGGCAGTGCAAAAATCAGGGGGCTCCAGCGTACGAACTACCAATCCCTTTACTTCTACACCACAGAGTGCAGGAAGGCAAGAGGCTGTTAAAGGAGGAGGAGGAGGAGGATTGTGGAAATATGTGGACGTAAGGGAGGTTCAGAGGGGGACAGAGGGAGGGAGAGGTGGAGGGGGTAGCTAGGGGGGTTTGGGCTAGATGTTTTGACAGCACTGCATCTTTGGTTTGTTCTCCGTGGGCTGCACCTGGATGTTGACCACATTGTTGCTGGGCGACATGTCACTCTCCTGGCGTTCCGACATCTGCTTCTGGGACACTATACGGTAGATCTCTGGTAACGGGGAAGAAGGCCACAATCTATAAGAGCTGGTCACACAGATATGTACACTGCTTACTGGACTGGAGGGCTTGCTGATAAGCTCTCCAGTTCAGTAAGCCTTGTCCATTGTTCTTTGTCCAGTGCATATGCTGGATTTGCCATCTATCTATTGGTAACTGGGATATTTAACATTTACAATTAGCACATCACACAATATCCCCATGGTACGAACAGCGAAGAGTCGAGACTCACCTGTGAGAATAGTCTGGAATGCAGTTTCCACATTAGTGGAATCCAAAGCCGACGTCTCCAGGAAGGATAAACCGTTTTTCTCTTTCCGATGCAAGACAGTAAAATAAAGTTATATGAAGAACAAATAGCAAACCTAACGTTCACTGCAACATTTTGCATTCAGTTTGACTGATAGCTGGGGAGGAATCATTTAACATTTACTACAGACGGCCGATTTATGGTAGAAGTATTCAACTCATATCTATAAAAAAAAAAGGAATCTGAGCGCCGGGAACTGACAACGAGCAAATGGCACTCATGAACAGATCATTCCGATTAAAAAAACGATATAATTCTCGTACATGAAAAATAGACAATGGACAATAAAAACTGACCGGCAAATGCCCGGGCCTCGTCGGTGGGCACGGCTCGCAGGTGGCGCAGATCACTCTTGTTGCCCACCAGCATGATGACGATGTTGCTGTCAGCGTGGTCGCGCAGCTCCTTCAGCCAGCGCTCCACGTTCTCGTAGGTCAGGTGCTTGGCGATGTCATACACCAGGAGCGCCCCCACCGCCCCACGGTAGTACCTGTAGCACAGGGGACACCCATTCAAGGGGTATTATGGAGAGTTAATAGGACCATACTGATGCTCATCCTACTGTTGCTCTAGCAGAGGAGGAAGAGAGGGAGGGTCCAATGACTTGTAACCGGATAAAGGATGCAATGAATCTATATTCATTTCAAATGTTGAAATGTTGATCAGATTAATACTTTTTCTTTAGCAAAACAAGACATTGTACGATTAAACATGAGGACCATTAGGGGTTTATTTATCTTGAATCCAGCAGGCCTACAATATTTTATCAGAACTTTTTGAGGGGAGATGGCACAGAGAACTAGAAACTGAAAGGGGCGTAGTTACACCTTATTTCCTGTTTCATTAACATTTAAAGATCCCTGCCTCCAGCAACATGATTATTGAAACAAGAATTAAAATTAAAATTAAACGCCACGTTCACCCATATTTGTTCTTATGTCATCAGACTTTAGATATTAATCTAGTCTGATTGGTGAGACATGGGGTTTATTAAACAAATGAATCTGTATCCACTTCTATCCACTATATCTAAAAGGTATAATAAAGTTGTAATTAACAAAGCAACAGGAAGTATCTGTTTCTGTGTATCCCTGGGAGACAAAGAAGTACAAGTTAGTTTTGACAATAGTTGTATTGAGTAAGATGTAACATATTTCTTGAATATGCAATTAATATACACAATAACAATGGAAAGAGACATATAGAACAGAAAAGGGAGTTGTATATGACGACAAGTTGCTAAAAACATACTCCTACTCACGCCGATGTGATGGCACGATAGCGCTCTTGGCCAGCTGTGTCCCAGATCTGTGCCTTCACAGTTTTCCCATCCACCTGAATGCTGCGTGTGGCAAATTCTACCCCGATTGTGCTCTTGCTCTCGAGGTTGAACTCATTTCGGGTAAAACGGGAAAGCAGGTTACTCTTGCCTACACCCGAATCACCAATCAAGACGACTGGAACAAAGTGGTGACACTCAGGTTATCTACAAAGTGCTTTACATGAGAGACCTATATCAATGGCTGTTATGCATAATTGGACCGACAGAACATGGTAATCCAATCGATCACATGACTTGTAGAGATGTATACTTTGGCTGGTTTCGTATAGGGATTGCTTATCTTGTGGACAACAATAACATAACACCACTCACTGGTTCATGTTCGGCTTGTTATTCAAAATTGATGAAAATCCATGACATCGGACACATTTAGGTTTAATAGCAAGTCTGCATGGCTCTAGATATGTTTCAAAAGCTAAAGAGCTAGGTGTGTCCATCGTTAGCTTGGCTGCTCACAGCGGTGCCAGCATCACCAACTCGCCGTGTTGTGACTCTTGGCTCACGTTAGCCAATAACAAACACGCCTTGACTGCTACCGAATCTGTACGGTCAGTCTGTACAGTTTTTTAAAAAATGAAAAAACAGCAGTATCAGTAAAATAATTCAAAGTAATAATGGTTATAGCTTTGTTATGATAGTTGAGTTGAAACAATAGTTCGAAGAAGATCAAGACAGCTAAGATCACTCTGATTGCTAGCTCTCAGGCCTGGCGAGCTAGCTGGCTAATGTTAACAAACCAAACATTGAAGCCAGATGGTGACAGTCATCAAAACATTTTTTTACCTTTAAACAAATAATCATATTCGTCATCTCTAGTGCCCATCTTCTTGTATATCAATAATCACCCGAATATTTCGTGAAGCGCTATATTTATTTCTTATACACAACCAACGGGAGTAATTATTTCCGGTATATCTTCTTCTATTGATATTATGAATATAGTGAGAAAACGGCGGCCTCTACTGGATCCCACTGTAGTATTACACATACATAAAGGTTTAATTGACATGCTATTACACACACATTGCTATTAAAACACCAGTATAAAATTAATTCGGGGCCTAAAGGTCCTAAAAAATATATATGTTATGACCAAACACTGATGCAGAGCATGTCATTTCTTGAGTTCTCCTTTTGGATTGCACATTAGCGTACATCGGAACTGTGATATTTGATTAACAAGGATGGGTGTTGTGCACCTGTTTGGTTTATTGTCCGCTTCAAAAGTTTTTCCATTACTGAAGGTAATATTTTGGCAATATTTGGCAATATTTTCACAATGTAGTTTTAAATAGAACAACCGTCCTTACGTTGGTTTTCTAAGATATCAACAAAGTTTGTAGGCTACATTTCTTTGATTAAAAAAATAAACATTTTTTTATATTCAGGGAGGAATTTTGACCACTGGATATTATTAAAAAAAATGGAAACAGTGGTTAAGAAATAACAATAATATAAAATTAGCCATTCATCTTAACTTGTTTTCATACCCACCTTGTTACCCGTGAACTTGTTCTTGCTCTTTACCTCTCCCAGGGTTTTCGTAAAGGTTTCCCTGGATACCGGGACCTGCTTCAATATCCTCATAAAGGTTGACATTTGAATAATGGTTATGCGTGTCCTTCTGGGACTTCATCGTACTATTTGACATTGTGCTGAGCGGTGCTGGAGTTTCATCCAGCACCTTCCAGTCCTGGTAAAGCGGGTTAGATTTGAGGACATAGTGGTCGTCCGTCTGGTGGTCTATCTTGCCCTGCTGTTTCATGACATCCCTTGGAATATGAAGGGAGTAAGTGTCGCAGGTGACCTTCTTCTGTGGTACAGTGTAATCGGTCGTCCGCAGCGTAACCATTGGGGTATCTTCAACAGTAGGCCTATCTCTATCCAGACTGGGCTGATACGTGCTTCTTTTTTCCACCGGAGAACTTCCTGAATATTCATGGTTTTTGTATTGAGTTGGATATTCATTGTGACTTATGTCTATGCTCTCAGTTGATAAGGGGCTTCTGTCCATCTCATTGGCGCCTTCTGATAGTTGCTGCGGCATTGTTGCTCTGTCTCTCTCCTCTTTCTGAGTCCATGGCGGTGGTTTTGATTTGGCTGTACTTTGAAGTGTTAGTCAACCTTTTGCTCAGGGTGTGCCTCAGGGGTGAGCGTATATGGAACTGGTGGTACTTTCTAAAATGTAGAGAGATGTGTAATGTTAGTTTATGAGGGGCGGAATTATTACTTTGTCATTGATTGATAAATCCAAGCAGTTTACTGCATAGTCAATCTTATACTTGGAATGAAATGAAGGAATCAAGAACATTACTGTAACTTCACCTGGGAAAGAAAAACAGGGTAAACTGACACTGTGTCGGTCAGTTTCCTGGTTTTGGTTTTAGAAGGCAGCGCCTGTGTCTTCTGGATAATCTTCCCATCATGGTTTTGGCCATGGATTTTGTCACTCCTCTGATTCCATAATGTTTTCAGCACTTGCACACTCACCCCTGACTTCTCCTGGGTCTCAAATCTGACCACATCATACAGTTCACTGGGTTTGCTCTGCCATAAGAAGAACCACATCACGTTTACATCACACACCCAATCTTTAAAAAATCCATTCCTGGTATTTGTTCATTACGAGTTAAAGTTGCCTTTTTAATAGCACTATATGTATGACCAGCCTTCAGTCTCTGTTAGGAGCCAGGTACACTAATATATTGCTGGTCTAGCTGCAGCTTTACCTCACTACAGCAATAGGTGAGATATTCTCCATAGGGCTGGATGGGACTGAATGTGGAGTGTGATATCACCTCTGTGAGGCTGCGGTGGGAACGACAGTCTCCTTCCAGAACAAACAATCCAGCAATGCTCTGGTTGATCACAAATCTAGACTGTCCTCTGTGGGAAATAAAGGTTACTTCATAAGATAATGATATTTTTGACCTTGAAAGAGATATATAGCAGAATATATATAAAAATATACATTTGGTATAAATTGTTGTGTTTTTTGTGCACCAGGGCTTGATGATTTATTTGTAGTCCTTCAAAGTTTGTGTTTTATGTGATCTGCAGGAAATGTTTTTAATTATTTAGGGGAAACTGTATTAATAGGACATGCTTGTAGGAGAGGATGAACCCATGGTCTTATCTCTCAACATATCTTCAGCATCCCTGAAGGAGAGATGTGGACAGAACAGGTTCAATTATTTCACAGGCAAATTACAGTTCAAAAACAATTTTGACGTCCTCTAAACACCTCTCTCTCACATACTCACTCACTCACTCACTCACTCACTAAACTCCATTCTGACCCATAAAGCACACGTAATCTGAGACGACCCAGAGTAACGTCTCCACCAGCATTGCCCCTTCCTGTACCCCTCCGGCCGCATACTCAGATCCCTCAGATGCTGAAGGAATCTTTTTAGCAAAAGCTTTTTTCTCATCCTTGCACTCAATGAAGCTTTCAATGCAACAGCCCAACCCTCTTTTAATGTGTCTGCATGGATTCAGGAGTCTGGTGTTGTGTTGTGTTGCATTGTATTATTATTATTATGTCTTGTGTACTGTGTCTATGTTAGGGCTACAATGATTACTTGATTAATAGATTAGTCAATCAACAGAACGTTTATTGAATCCAGTATTGATAATTGATCATTGAAAAATTTCTCAAGCACACTTATTGCATTCCTTTGAAATGGTAACTAGAGATTGCACTGGCTATTATTGACAATTTATGACATTCTATAGACTCAATAGTTAATAGTTATTTGCAAACATAGTCTATGTGGTTAAATGTGCGCAACATTATGACAATACATGTCAATACATACATACTTTCTGGCTGTGAAGCCCCTGAACCACGCTGGGAAGTTGCCGTTATGTAGGATGAGTGGGTCTCTGTAAAGCATCGGAGGACCCGGGCCCTGAGTCCTCCCTATGAGTCCTTTGTCTGCACATCATCCAGCTCCCAGACTCCTCTCCATCCTCACTCATTCCACTGTGCATAGTGAGCAACAGAGCAACGCACACATCTCCCTGCACTGCTGCTCCAAACAGGACCTTTATCTCTTATTAGATGGAGCATGGGCCTCATTTGACTTTATCTGTAATTTTGCCTTAATAGTGGCATTGTGATGATTCCGAATCGGCTGCACGGATAGCAGGTCCATTTGACTATGGCTGTTCCTCATTCACGGTGGAAACAAAAACAGTCAAAGCCGATGGTTTTGATGCTGACATAATACAGGATTTGAAGCAGACAATGCAAAGTTAGTGTCAAAAGTAAGCTTTAAGCAAAAAGAAATGTAGGCCATATATTGACTGTGAGGTTATTGGTGTGTAAATGTGCATGACCCCAACAGTGCATCTTCCTGCACTTTCCCATTTCCAATGTATTACAGACACGCACAAACGCACACACTCATTCACACACACACACACACACACACACACACACACACACACACACACACACACACACACACACACACACACACACAACACAACACACACACACACACACACTACACACACACACACACACACACACACACACACACACACACACACACACACAACCACACACACACACACACACACACACACACACACACACACACACACACTTTTATCATATTAAAACAATTATTTTCGGTAGGCTTCATATTTTCGGTCAATTTATTTAACATCAATGGGCAGAGCACTCAAGTGACAGTTTCACGCGCAGCACAACCATGGACCTATTAAACAACACAACAGGTGGCACGAGAGCGCGCACTGGAAATAGGAGAACCCTTCTCGTGTGCGCGCAGTATCCCTGCACGAGTGTCACAGCGGTCATCTTCGGTCCCGAGAGGACCAGACCGGCTTCGACTTGGTAGTTTGTTAAAGTCTGTTACCGTTTCATAACTTGTACCATATGTACGAACCAACTTTTCGAAAATAGAACTGCCAGACGAGTAAGCCTGTACACACTATGAGGAGTTGAACAGTATCCTAAATCACTCCGGACCGCAGCAATGGCCTTCTTCAAGCAACAGAGAGTGGAGGATTTCTATGATATTGGTGAAGAGTTGGGAAGGTAGGACTTCTTAATCTTATTCAAATCAACCTGAGGAACCTGCGAAACGACCTAAATGAAGGCTCTTTAAAAAAATAAAAAACGATTAGTTATTTGATTGAGTTATTTGATAATAATCCCTACATTTGCTTCCACAAAGGGAAGCAAATGTAGGCCAGAGCAACTCAGAACTCGTTCTTTAAGGTCCCATGGCATGAAAATCTCACTTTTTTAGGCTTTCTAACAGTAATATGAGTTCCCCTAGCCTGCCTATAGTCCCCCAGTGCTAAAACTTGTGTTAGGTATAAAGCGAGCACTAGGTATCCTGCTCGCCTTTGAAAAATGGACGCTCAGGCGCGCTGATTTGGAGAGTGGCCCCATATGTCGTCATAAAGGGCCAAGTGACATCCCCTTTCTCTGCCATACCCGCCCAGAGAATGTGGCCCGCCAATGAGAAAATTAGCTATGATGGTGCGAGCGCCACATGTGTTTGTGTGTGTGTGTGTGTGTGTTTGTGATTACACACACTGTAACGCAAGTGTTTTACACTTCTTTGTTAGTTGGAAAACCGTTCTGCTGTTGGTGTTATGGCGCATAACACGTCAAACTCTCCTCTCTGGTATTTATCTCAGCCATGGTTGAGAAGGAATTGGGGGGAAATAACTTTGGCTTTGAATCCCTGAAGTACATGAACCACGACATGGAGGAGAAAGGGATTGTTGCTCGCGATTGTCTCCCGCTTGAGCCCAGCTTCCCGCTGCCGAGGGACCACCGCCTCAGCGCTGCCTACTTGCAGAAGGCGGTGATGCCTAAGCGCTGCCCGCTGCCGAGGCGGTTGTCCCTCGGCAGCGAGAAGCAGGGCTCAAGCAGGAAACAATTGCGGTAAACAATCCCTTTCTCCTCCATGTCGTGGATTCAGTCTGCTTCAGATTGATGTGGATGTAGAAGAACCGGAGAAGTCTGAGAACCCGACGCAGTCGTTTGAGATTCATAATACTGTCTGGAGGCGCACACAGCTTTTATATGTATGTATGTATTATATGATTTTATTTAGATATAGAGCTCCAGGACTGCAACGTAAGTGTTGCACACTTCTTTGTTATTTGGATAACCGTTCTGCTGTTGTACACTTCTTTGGTATTTGGATAACCGTTCTGCTGTTGGTGTATTTAACTTAAAGTGTAAGTCCGGCGAAAATTTAACCCAGGGTCTTTTTCTGCATGGAAACCGATCAAAGAAAGAGGCCCTGGGTTAAATTTTTGCCGGTCTTACACTTTAAGACTGTTTTTCAGAATCACCTCCCATTCTTCTCCTCTGCAGTGACACTTGTTTGTTTTTTGAAGTGGGCAGTTTGCCATTGTGAAGCAATGCCGGGAGAAACGTACAGGGCTGGAGTTTGCTGCCAAGTTCATGAAGAAGCGCCGGAGCGTGGCGAGCCTGCGGGGGGTACGGCGGGAGGAGATCGAAAGGGAGGTGAACATGCTGCAGCAGACCCGGCACCCCAACATCGTCACGCTGCACGACGTCTATGAGAACCACTCTGATGTCGTTCTCATCTTGGAACTGTGAGTGCTGCCAAGTAGGTAATATACAGGCTGGTCGCGCAAAACCCGACCATCAGGGATCTCCTCGCCTGCCAAACCTCCTGGGGATTTCTAAGGGCGAGTAATTGTGCTATCCATTCGTATGTACTAGCAGTAGACGTAAGTTGTAAATCTCCCAGCTTTCTTGCGGCATTTAACGGAGGAACTCCCCCTTTTGGTCGGTCCCACTCGCTATTCTGAAAGTAGACGGAGTTCAGCGAGGCCGACCGTACGACACGACAACAAAAATGGCGGCGCCCGTAAAGACATTTATTTTCTTTGTATTTGTACCATGTTTGTCATTTTAATATCGATTTTAAATGCTCATACACACTTGATTACATTGATACTTTATTCCGATCACTAACGTATGCATTGCGCGGTCTTGCTGTGGGTGCAATACATTGTAAAGTTGTGTTGTTTGTTTTCGAGCTGGTTTGCTAAAGATGCTTATGTAGCTAACAATAATAATGAAATAGCCAATGAGAGACGGGAACGCTATCAGTGCTGCAATCCAGCCTTCATGTGCACTGCGTTCGGCTTCATTGCGTTCGGAAGCTGTTTTATTTTATCCGATAAAAAACAGAAGGACTAAACAGAACTTAGTAGGATCAGTTTCAAGTTTGAATGCCTTTATTTCCATGTAGCCTATCACCTACTAACCTTTTGCTTTTATTTATGAGAAGCACATTGTATTGCCACTGTATGGAAAGCTACACTTATGGCTACACCTTATCTAGGGCTAGTTTACCAGTACACAACGTTTAAAACTTAGCAAAAACGGTTACAACGTCAATCAATAATAAAGTATGTGATATGATGGTTGATTATTTTATATTGAGTAAAACTTTCATGTTCCACCATGTTCATGGGCGTCACTAGTAAACCATACGTCACCAACTGAGCAACTCTGCAAAATCTGGCCCCAGTTGCCGAACGGAAGTAGATCATAAGAGCGTCATGAGGTGTCGTTCATCACAACCTTACGACGTCGCGAAAAGGTTTTCCCAATTCTCTCCCCATGCTTCTCTGCAAGTTTAAATGATTTGATTCTGTTTTATTGAATTGTATTTCACTGCAACGCGAAACACATAAAACGTTGGCTGATTCAGAGTAGGGCTGGGTGATATTGACCAAAGGTCATGTCTCAAAAATTTTCAGCAGATTGTCGATATAAGATATATATCGATATTGTTGACACAATAACATAGTTGCCGTTGCCGTGCTCCAACTCGTCATTCTACATCGGTACGCCGCTGTGCTTTCATTTTCAGCCTGCCTGCGTCGCTATGCTCGTTAACCTTTGCGCTCGTTTCGTATCTTGTTTGAAAAAATATTGATATATTTCAAATATCGATTTACCGCCCGGCCCTGATTCAGATTCCGTATTGATCGAGGCAGAGCCATTTAGATAGCCATCTCTCTCTAAATGGCTTTGGGGGTGCAACCTATAATGGACGTGATGCTGGAACCACTACCCCAAAAAGGTCTCCACTTTCTGCTCCCTCCCTTCCTACGTTTCTCTATCATTGAGAAGGGTTGTATCTCACACACCTCTTATTAATGGCTCAGATATGAGGCAAGAGCTCTCATATCTGACTGATTGAAATAATGCTATTACCTACAGAACCTTTAATGTAGGTTCCTTGCGAGTTTGGTTTAGCCGTACAGTTTATGGAAGGTTTCCCATACCTCTGTTATAACCCTTTTGTTATCACAGAGGTTTCAGACACTGGATATGTGTGTTTGGTGGCTGCAGGGTGTCTGGAGGAGAGCTCTTTGACTTTCTGGCCCAGAAGGAGTCTCTGAGTGAGGAGGAGGCCACCCAGTTCATTAAACAGATCTTGGAAGGGGTGAACTACCTCCACTCGAGAAATATAGCCCACTTTGACCTCAAGGTGGGTTGTTTACCATGTGTATGGCTTCTGGCTTTGCATGACTGCCTCAAGACCAGTGTTGAAATGATTTAGAGGTTAGAGGTTTTTGAGCAAAAGGCTCGATTTAGTTAGAAATTCTAACCACCATTTAATTCAGTTGTGACCACAAATATAAAATAAAAACCATTGGAAATTAATTGTATGATATCAGCTAATAGGTGGAGCATCTAACTTTAATTTGCGGTTACCCAGCTGCTATTGCACAGTATTGTAATGGCTTCATTACACTGTGAATGTAGTGATATAAAACTGATATAATGATAAAAGTTCAAAACAAACTAACCTGAAGGCTCAAAAGTAAAGGATTTAAATGGATTATATAAAGTTGTTTAGAGGATCATGTATCACCGAGATTTATTTAGACATACTATCATTAATATTGTAAGTGTTTGTAAATGGATCAAGAAATCTCATTGCAGAGCTCGTATTTCCTCTTTCAATCTGACATTGTACCGTGTCAGCGAATAAGAGAGAGAGAAAGTAAGACAGCTACGAGAGAGAGAGAGAGAGAGAGAGAGAGAGAGAGAGAGAGAGAGAGAGAGAGAGAGAGAGAGAGAGAGAAGAGAGAGAGAGAGAGAGAGAGAGAGAGAGAGAGAGAGAGAGAGAGAGAGAGAGAGAGAGATTTAAGAGACCACATAATGTATAATATACACATTATGAAAATAATTATTGATGAATGATTGGATTTGGTTGGTTATAAAATCATTTACAATATTTTTTTGCCACTGTGTGAATTGATCCTGTCCTGGCCTCACAAGTGGTGTAGTGGCTTAGAAAATATACATAATTTAAATCATAGGGTCACAACTTCCAACATGAAATGCTTGTGCTGCTGGATGAGCACTATAATACTAAATGATTTTCGAGAATAATGAAGTGGGTTCTCCTAATGCTTCATGACAATAACTCTCTTCCCACCTGCTCTGCAGCCAGAGAACATAATGCTTCTGGACAAGAACGTGCCACTGCCGAGAATCAAGCTTATCGATTTTGGCCTTGCCCACAAGATTGAAGCAGGAGTTGAATTCAAAAACATATTTGGAACTCCTGAGTTTGTGGGTAAGACGATCCCACAGTTTTAATATGTCTTATCTATGTTACAAATCTTCATTTTAACATGATACAGTCAATTACTAGTGCTGCATTTTTTTTTTCACTCAGCACCAGAGATTGTCAACTACGAGCCACTAGGGTTAGAGGCAGACATGTGGAGTATAGGTGTCATCACCTACATCCTGTAAGCATCAACAGAAATATGCATCCATGCAATGCTATTTAAACTGTGTCGTGTATTTAAAATAAGATAATTGACTAGAGCTGTTTGGATTGGTTTTATTTTAGACTGAGTGGTGCTTCACCCTTCCTGGGAGAAACCAAACAGGACACACTTGGAAACATTTCGGCCATAAATTACGAGTTTGATGAAGAGTTCTTCTGCCACACCAGTGAGCTTGCGAAGAAATTCATCAGGCAGCTGCTGGAGAGAGATAAAGGGTAGTAACTCAAATGTGATATTGAAACAGCATTGTATGTTCTCTTGGACACTATGACATGCAATGTATCAGTATAATGCAAAATGTGTGTTTTTTATAATACTATTTTAAGTGCTACACTCATGGTTAAATATTTCAAAATTCATTTAATTATTGATGCTTCTTACAGAAAAAGGCTAACAATACAAGATGCTCTTAATCATCAATGGATAAAGGTATTGGAGAAACTCAATGTCAACATGTATGTCTGTATTACGTTTATATCTACTTATTACTTTTTATTCTCGATGTAATATTATATCAATGTTGATATTTACTGAAGCCCTCAAGGATGTATTCCTCTAATGAACCTTGTTTTTGGTCACCTATTGATATAATGTGCTTTGTTCCCGCTCCATTACACCTTTAATTGATCATTGTGTGCTCTCTATGATTGAAAGCTCACTGATGTGATCCACCATTCTTTTCTTCTGTTAAATTGGAGTCCAATGAGCACAAGGAAGACAGCAAAGCCCCTGAGACCAAGCGGCGTGGGCGGCGTGAGCTGAAGACCAAGCGCCTCAGAGAGTACACCATCAAGTCCCACTCCAGCATGCCGCCCAATAACACCTATGTCAACTTTGAGCGCTTCGCCCAGGTGGTGGAGGACATTGGTCAAATGGAAGGCTCCTTTGCCACGCTGGCAGCCACGCACGACACCCTGCAGGGGGACATCGATGCCATGGCGTCCCTGTACAATGAGAAGGAGGCCTGGTACAAGGAGGAGAGCGAAGGCGTGCGCCACGAGCTCTCCCAGATCCGCTACGAGTTCCGCAAGGTTGAGGCCATGAAGCGGAGCATGCAGGACGACATGCGCGCCGTCGACGCCAACCTTGTCACTGTCGGCAACCGCTACCGGGAGCGCCAAAGCCGGTTTGAGGCACTGCGCAACGAACTCAGCGACGAGCTGAAGTGGGTGCAGGAGGTGGTGGGGTCATTTCCCCCGAGTGGTGGGGGCAGCAGCGGCAGCTGCGCGGGAGGTCATCCCAACTGCAGCTTCTCCAGTGTCTTCTCCAACGACGTGAACGAAGCGCTGAAGGAGCTGCTGAATCGCTCATGTGGAGGAGAGCTCCTCTCTGGAATCAACCTGGACTTCACAGAGAGTGGGCAGCAGAGATAGTGCCACTGCACGTATACAGATTTGGGTTATTTTTAGCAGTACGTACCAGAAACTATAGGGGCTTTACCCCTACTTTACTTTGTAGGAGCACTTTGAAAATCAGATTCGTGACATGAATCGCTTCAAGAATAAAACTGAGCAGTTGGTTCAACCTTAAAGTAGATCAGGACTCTTCCAACCAGTACTGCTCTTCCTGAAAACCACACCCCCACAGCTCAGTTCCACACTATATGTAGATCCTCGCTGCTATTTTTAAGGGAGCATATAAATATTTGGGAGTCACAGTGCAAACTGACTACAAACAGCAAACTGAGATCAAATGAATAAATGAAAACATTCATTATGAGACTGTTAAATGCGTAATACATCACCAATGAGTAGAGATTCGTAAGATCATGCAGTAGGCTACATTTTGAGTATATTTGTATCATGCTATATACTGTGGTTATGGGTTTACTTTAACAACACGAAAATAGAAATGATTAAGCGTGCACTATGTACGTTTTCCCATTGGCATCCGAGGAACTTTAGGATACAGTTCCCTGGATGTTGTTACTTGTAGATGGATGCGTTTCATTTTTAAGAATCTTTCAGAAATGAGGATATAATCATGGAGTATATTTCTCGAAAAGTTATATTGTGCTGGCATTTTGTAAACTTTGCACATTTTTAAAATGGAACACCGTTAATTTGCTTAGTGATTAAACAAAGAATCCCTATGTGTTTCGAACGTGTTTACTGATGATGACGGAATTGCTCTGAGGCTGGGGCGGATCTGACTGCCTCTGCAAGGCAAAGATAACAGATAATCGTTCTGTGTTTTGAAACTTGCAGTCTATATTTAACTCATGGGCTAGACCTTAGCCTACGTTGTCAAGAAATGCCTTGGCAAATAACGCATAGTGCATGACAGATAGCTTTATAAACATAATAATAAACAGTTTATTTGTGAAAGAAGCAAACACAAAAGCAGTAACATAGATGTGGCAGACCAAATCTTCAAACCCTTTGAAAACCATTTTCAAACTGCACTCCAAACATTTATGAAATCCTTTGTTTTGATGAGCATCACGATAACCGCGTTCGGATGTCACTACGGAGCGTCTGCATCAGCATTTGCGACTGAGAGGGCGGGACTTTCAGTCATACTGCTTTCACTTTGAGAGGGAGGGACTTTCGGAATAATTGCTTTGTAAAATATTCCTAAATACTCCTGCTATTGTTGTTGTTATTATTCTCTTTATTTATAATTCTAGCTCAATTGACTATTTACTGGCCTACACGTTTTAGGAATAAAGAGACCGGCAATTGCTTTGTGGTTGACCGGGATAACGGTACAATTTTAAATCCTCTCTCAGCCTCGGCGCAAGCGTTGCGCGAGCCTGTCTCCTCTATGGGCAAGCGTCTACGTCACGGCAGTGGGGCTGGGGCTCTGGAAGGGTTGGGGGACTTGCAGCCTGAACTTCACAGCCTGCATTCATTGCAGTATAAGGTGCAGATGGGAATGGGTGAGGATATGGACATAGCCCGCCTGTCCACATTCGTAATGACGTTGTCAAAACAAGTCAATGATAATTAAGTATGGTCCGTGAAATGTAGTAACGTTGACATTCAGGCAACAAACCAATAACAGGACGCCCTTTTACATTTTCTGGTAAGGTACGCTTATCGGGCTAGTTACAGCTAGCTCGCTATCAGTAGGGTAGGGTACCTGATGCACACAGGCTAATGCTATGGTTAGCCGGCTAGCATCTCACTGACAGGGCCTTTTTTAACAGGTGAGTTCAACGAGGCTAGCTCATAGCTAACGTTACATGGGTTCTGGGATAACGTCTTGCTACATCGGTCCAGTGTTGCTTACAGTTGACGTTCAGGTAATGTTTTATTCTGCTTACTTTGATGCCAGCATTAGCAATGGCTGTAGACCTTTATTGATTGTGCTTTAACGGATTCACATCAAATGTGCTATATGATGAATACTTTTGAAAACATAGCTTAAAGCTAGCGTTTAGAAATCTGTGTCAGTGAGTGCATTGCTTGCTGCATCGAATTCTTATGAGAAAGTGTTGGGCATAATTTTATCTGACCGCAAAATGCATGTTGGCTACTGGATTATTTCGTTTTCAGTTAAGCGTAAGTGTCACCTTAGTAACTAGCTAACTTTAGAAGCGGATCACCAAAAGCCAAGATGAAACCCAACTGGATTGGTCAGTCTCGTCGAGCTGCACATTCATGTTATGGTGTCAGCTAGAGCGGACTGCAGCTCAATAACAACATTACCAGAACATGGCACCATGTACTAGTAGGCTCAGCCAGGGCATAAGCGTAAACGGCTTTATTCCAGTACGTGCAGGGAGAAGACGAGTTGTCCAATAACCAAACGTATTTTGGGGGAAATTATGTTCTTTAGACTATTCCGACTTCCTCTATGTTATGTCTTGAATGGATTTGCAATAGAAGTATCCTCTAAACCTGGGTTCCTAATCATTTCCACGACTTTTTATTACCGCTTATTATCGTTTAACTTTTATTATTTTGAACAGTAAGTAAACGTTAGTAAATCTTATGGCCAGGGCGACTGGACATAGACGACTTGACATGCTTCCACATAAAATAATAATTCACCCTATCGACTATAAAGTAATTACTGTATAATCTATACAGTGACAATTATATATATTTTTTTAATTGAGTCAGGCTCGTGTAGTACGAGAAAAAGGAGTGACCTCGAAAAATGGCTTCATTCATAATTTTTTAAATCGTGATCCAAGATAATGACATTGTATCTTGGAATCCGGGTACATATTAAACATCTGGCTTTGGCTCATGATCTACTAATTAGAATATGTCAACTTGCATTGGTTTTAGTCAGTTTGAATTTATAGCCATGCTTCATTCTTCTAAATTGTATTGACAATAACATAAAGCCTTTGTACTGCTTTGGCAAATCTAAACTCACTGTGCCACAGTAGTTATCCATAAATTGTATGGAACATGGTTGCAAAGTTTGGGTTGAAGTCACAATGTGTCGCATTGAGCCCATCCCAGACAACATTCAGAATTATAAAACAAAATATGTGTTTTGACTACTCTTTCTTGCTGTGCAACTTTGTGAGTGGAACTAGCATAACTCAGCTGGCAGGGTGGCATGAATGGAAGGGGTTTTGGCAGTGTTGATGGTAAGATTCTTGCAAAGAAAAATAGAGAGGTTCTCTTGACCATCATTTTTCTATTTGTAATGTGATACATTTTCCAATATACAGGGAACAAAGAATGTTACATAGGCAATTAGCCGGTTTTAACTAAACAGAAAGGCTGTGTGTTCTCCACCCAGTGTCTCCAGGGCAGATGGGTCCAGAGTGACATGCCATGGCTTTGATGATACCCCCAGTGAAACTCAAATGGCTGGAGCACCTGAACAGCTCATGGATCACAGAGGACAGCGAGTCCATAGCTACCCGAGAGGGAGTCTCTGTGCTCTACTCCAAGCTGCTGGCGAACAAAGAGGTGGTGTTGCTGCCCCAGCAGGTGTTGTGCCTGAAAGGCCCCCAACTTCCAGACTTTGAGCGTGAATCCCTCTCCAGTGATGAGCAGGAACACTACCTGGATGCGCTACTCGGTAGCCAACTGGCTCTGGCCAAAATGGTGTGCTCCGACTCGCCATTTGCCGCTGCACTGCGCAAGCGTCTGCTGGTGCTTCAAAGGATCTTTTACGCACTATCTAACAAGTACCACGACAAGGGCAAGGTCAAGCAGCAGCAACATTCTCCGGATAACGGATCGGGCTCAGCAGACATGCACACAGTCAGCGAACGGCCACGTTCCAGCACCGATGCCCTGATTGAGATGGGTGTTCGCACGGGCCTAAGCCTCCTCTTTGCTCTACTCCGGCAGAGCTGGATGATGCCCCCTCCACCAAACCCGAGCGGACACCCGGGAGGCAACGTAAACCTGTGTAACAACGTCATACACACTGCCATTGACGTGGTTAGCTCCTTACCCCCCCTCTCTCTGGCCAACGAGAGCAAGATCCCCCCCATGGGCTTGGACTGCTTGGCCCAGGTGACCTCCTTCCTCAAAGGGGTGACCATGCCAAACTCCGGGGCAGATATTCTGGGGCGCCGGCTTGCATCGGAGCTGCTATTGGGCCTTGCCTCCCAGAGGGGCTCCCTGCGGTACCTGCTAGAGTGGATTGAGATGGGCTTGGCTGCATCAGCGGTGGTTTGTTCCATGGAAAAAAGCACAGTGCTGCAGAACCAAGAGGGACTCATTGGCTACGACTGCTTCATGAACATCCTGATGCAGATGAGACGTTCCCTGGTAGGTGTTCACGAGGAACTTGGCAAACCTGATAACATTTTAAATGAGTTACTTCTACAGTTGGATAAGTAGCTTTTTCATTAGTAATATAACTACTGTAATCAAACAAACAGACATGCTATCATTGAAAACAAGTTATCCCATTCATCTTCATAGAACCACATAGAGATCTTAATTGACTTGTACACTGTATAACTGATTTTTAGGAAACAATCATGTGTTCTGTGCTAAAATGTAACATTATTCAATCCGAATTCTGTAGGGCTCCTCTGCAGATCGAAGCCAGTGGCGGGAGCCCATACGCACCTCTGATGGACTATGCTCGCTGTATGAGGCCTCGCTTTGCCTTTTTGAGGAAGTGAGACGTTTAAATATTTTTTCTAGTTGTGGGACATACAATTATGGCCTATTAATATCATACCGCAATGTAATGCCGAGAAGACACTACACCAGCTGATTAAGTGCTGGAGGACTTAATCTGAATATTTGGCTGTAGTATTGAAGTTTCTTGATTGAATTACAATCTATTTGCGCTGATCCCTCCATCATTCTACCTGCTACTTAACGCTGGTAGAAAGGGCCATGATCCAACCAAAGAAAGATTACCTTTCGCTCACTTGGTTTCATGATCCTATTTAGGGTAATCTTATAGATAGAAATATGATTCTATTTATTATTGGTGCATTAGCCAAGGTTTTTACACAAATCCTCCTTTATGTGACATTTTTAATCTCAAAGATTTTCATGTGAATAAATGTCTGTTAAGTCACTATCTATTGCCAAATGAGGTAACACAGTAGGGATTGAGCCTACGGCCTACTTGTTAAATCCCTTGGATTTGAATTATTATAAACCTTACTGACTTGTTGGTGGGCATTGTTCATTTCGTTGGAAAAGATTACTGACAAAATTGTCCCCAAAGAAAATCAAATTGAAACCTTCGAGATTGCAACTATAAACTAAGCCTCAACCTTGATAAACTGGTCTGGGAGTAATACTCTCCTATTTTAGATTTTCATATTGTGTCAGATGGTACATGAACCCTTTTGGCCTTTTCATTGTAAATTGATTCAGATGCTATATAGACAATTTGACCAGTGTATTGAATCAAAAACCCTACCACATGTTTTTGTGTTCATACAGTCTTTGTTCATACAGTCTTTGAAATGTTTCCACAGGTATGTAGAATGGCATCAGACTACTCTCGCACCTGTGTCAGCCCAGACAGCATACAGACAGGGGAGTCTCCCCTGGTGTCGGAGACCTGTGAGGTCTACGTTTGGGGGAGTAACAGCAGCCACCAACTGGTGGAGGGTACCCAGGAAAAGATCCTCCAGCCCAAGTTGGCGCCCAGCTTTGCAGATGCACAGACAGTAAGTGAAGTTCAAAATAAGTGGTCAGCCGAATTGGAGATGTGGGCAGTGGAAAAAATTCCCCCTTTACAATAGAAAAGTCCTCAGTAGAACACAGACCTCCGCTAAGTTAGTCCATAAAGTGTCGCATGTTTTATGTCTTTCCAATCTTTGACTTTCAAGTTTCATATACTCTTAATAAGCGGGACTCTAGGGCTACGTTTACATGATGACGGTCTGAACAGAAGACGTAAAAGTGGCGTTGTGTCTTCATTTTTTATTCCGCGTTTAGAGGAGCATTTTCGGGAGGAAATCTGTGTTCATACGGTAACGCAAAAGTGTGTGGAAATCGATTGGGTATTCATGTGAGGCGGCTAGGTGGTGCTGTGATACACTATCACACAACACCGCCATGTCTCAGCAAATGCGTAGAATCTTCCTTCTTCTCATCTGCGCCGCGAAAACCAAAACATAATTACAGATCCTTCTCTGTTCAGTAATACTATCTGTACATATCCTGTGCATTTCGTGGAAAGACTTCTGTAAGTTTATGACGGCCCGACGCGGTCCGGCGCATGGAAAAACCACTTTGCTGGTCCGACGCATGGAAATAATCCAACATGTTTGTTTATTTCCCTGTACTGGCGCATGTATGTGACGTTAACGCGTACACGACATGAGCAGATCTGAGCAGTTTTGCCTCTTGGCCGTGGAGACGGAAACGCTATGGTGAAGCGTATTCAAGTTTTCCACTCTGGAGGGTGGTTTCAGATTTTCGCGTTTTTAAGCCCCAAAAACGCTGTCACCGTCTAAACAAAAGGCACTTCTGATAAAATATTTAGTCGTTTTTACCCGCACGCATCCTTTTGTAAATGGGGCCTAGAACAAGAACTATCGAACTGTTGAAGTCTAGTATTGAAACATTCAATGTCTAGAATATTCTTTATCCACTTGTGAATATGTTGTCTTACTGAGGGGGGGCAGAGGAAGGTAACCTAAGGTGGTCAACTTACAATTGGCATGGGCCCTTGCCAAACTTTTCAAAATTGTTGTTGTTGGTGTATCACGTATACGATGAGTAGTAAGTAGTAAGTAAGGCGGCTTTTTGTGATATGTCACACCCACTGTCATGCCCCCTTTTAGATGATTGGAATGAAAAGCTCTGTCCGTAACCAACATAGTCGCCTGTTTTGTTGGTGGTATGTGAATGTGTGTGAGAAATTTTAAGGATGCTTCTGTATGTTTGGCTAAACTACTGCACAGGGCCAGCTAATGACAAAATAACAGTGTTATACCTGCTAGTGGGACATAAAGACTTTATTTTTTTAAGGTGTGTCATCTACGTGCGTCTTATGCATGTCCACAATTTAACTTTGTGATCTCAACTGTCCCTAAAGTGTGGCCTCTGATTTCTACAGATTGAGGCTGGCCAGTACTGCACCTTTGTGATC
Organism: Melanogrammus aeglefinus; assembly: GCA_900291075.1. Taxonomy (NCBI): domain Eukaryota; kingdom Metazoa; phylum Chordata; class Actinopteri; order Gadiformes; family Gadidae; genus Melanogrammus; species Melanogrammus aeglefinus. The sequence goes on from OLKM01000231.1 coordinate 345,688, forward strand.
TCTTCCGACGGCTCTGTGCGGGCATGTGGAAAGGGAAGCTACGGCCGTCTGGGTTTGGGGGACTCCAACAACCAGTCCACGCTCAAGAAGCTGACCTTTGAACCCCATCGTTCCGTAAAGAAAGTGTCGTCTTCCAAGGGCTCCGACGGCCACACGCTGGCCTTCACCACGGAGGGAGAGGTATTCAGCTGGGGTGACGGGGACTACGGAAAGCTAGGCCACGGTAACAGCTCTACACAGAAATACCCCAAGCTGATTCAAGGTCCACTGCAGGGCAAGGTAAGGGCTCTGCTGTGTTTGGCTTTCAATTGGAAACTTTGATTTTATTCAATGGAAAATGTAATTCACATACTTCCATATTTATCTTTTATTTGTTTTTTGAAGAGTTTAGTCAAAGAGAGAGAAAGTTAGAAAGATATAAAGTGGGGAAATTAAAGGGGAACAATGCCTGTTGGGAGGGAAAATCCACATTACATATGTGAAAATGAGTCTGCAATCTCCTCTAAGTACTTCTGTATTTCAGCTTTTATTTGTTTGACCACCTGTTTGCTATTTGCTATCCCCACGTTTAATCTCCATATTGTGTCTTTTCGTCTGGACTTCAAATATTTTATATATATATATTAGGGGTGTAACGGTACACAACAGTCACGGTTCGGTACGTACCTCGGTTTTGAAGTCACGGTACGGTACAGGACGGTTCGGTTCATAGTTAGAAAAAACGGATTGCTTGACTGAACGAACATAAGTTTAATTAGTAACGAATTAAACACAGTTTTAGCTGTCAGTATGAAACATAGGCCTACTGAAAAAAATATTCCTGCAGATCTCTAAAGCTCTGAAGTTCTCATAAATATAAATATCAATCATTAAATAAAAGTGCAACTGCAGCCTTAACTTAAATTACAGCTTATGTATTTTATAAAAAAGATACCCTTTCACTAGGGACACTGGTAGCAGGTACTGCAACTGCTTACCTTCATCATATGTTTAGAACCTGTGTTCTCAACAACGGAGAATGGCGTAGGTCAGAGGCAATGAAACACCAATAGACTGGTGATGGCATTTGCCCGTTCTGAATTCCCAGACAGGGGTAGGGGTTGATTAAATAGTGTAGTGAGCTGGGTTTGAACAACTTTTTTAATTTTCGCAGCGGTGACAGTAACACCTGGATGGTGCCTTTTTACATGCGTGTGCATGTTCGATGTGTTTCATTTGCATAGGAGATCGCTGTTGAACAATGTCTAAACACAGCTTTCGACTTGTCCACTCGTCTTTCCCCATTGTGATAATTAACCTGGAATCCCAAGTTCTCCCACACTTGGGATTTAAATGACAGGGGGGCATCTTCAAGCTCCGGTTTTCTGTTGTCTCTCGCCATGCAGTTCGCTCAGTTCGCTAGTAGCCATCAATCCACACACAGTCGCGATCGCGCTCTGCTACTGCTACATAGCGGTGGCCGCGCACGTGCGAGCCGAGCCTAATAAGGCTAAAGTTCCGCACCGCAAAACAAGCCTTTACATTCGCCGTATTAACGCTATGTACGCCACATTTACGTACCGCGGTAGACCTCTGTAACCGCACCGAAGTGCCTGTACCGTGACGGTTCGGTTCAAATACGTGTACCGTTACACCTCTAATATATATACAAATCGGCCACTCCAGTTTAACATGCCTTTATTCTATCCCTGTCTTCCTTCTGCATAAAAAAATAGTAAATTCTTGAGTATACAGAGTGTGCTGCTGAATAATGACTGAAGTCTCTCTGTAGTGGATGTAGTTCCCTCCATACATCCAAAAAGCCCATTTCTTCCCATGTATTTTTCACTAGCTTTGTGATAGGTTTCCTATTTCTCTTGCGACTAGTAGTGTCTAGGTCATAGTTCATTATCACATTGAGATCTCCTCCACAGATAATACACCTTCTATTTCTACAGCAATCAAATCAAATAGGGATTTAAAGAATCACTATCATTTTCAGGTGGGGCATATATGTTCACCAATGTTACCATTGCTTGGTCAATTGTACCTTTTACAATAATATAACGTCCCTCTATTTGATATTCAAATTTGGTGGCATTAGGAATTAGAATTGCAACCCCTCTTTTGCAGGTGTTAGAATGGGAGGTATAGGAAGTGTTTTTAAATCCAAATCTTTTCAACTTTTCATGCTCTTTTTGTGAAAGGTTGGTTTCTTGCAGAAAGTTAATCTGCGTCTTCTCCTTTTCATTTTGAGCTATAATTGTAGCTGTTTTGACTGGGTTTCCTAAGCCATTAACATTGAGAGAAATAAGTTTAATACATTCTTGTTTGGTATTCCTTGGCTGTTTTTGGTCTGTTCCCATTGTGGTGTCTCCCCCTCAATCCATTGCAATAACCATAGGCACTTAACCTCATATGAAACAAACATATGAAAAAATAACATAACTATAAACAGAAAAAGCGACCTCCAAAAAGAGAAGTCAACAACCCTCATATGTTGACCCTCCTTTAGTTTTGAGGGGAAATGCCTTCCACAAGAGAAGGGCCCCCAGCTAGTAGTAAGATGTAACCCATAAGGGGTAGATCTGCCCATACTAGACTATGTTGTAGGCAGCTGTGCTTCAGTTCCTTGGAGCCAACAAGTCTGATATCTAAATCCCTCAGGTCACATCGAATTAAACACTTAACTTTATTCTTTTTTGACCTGTATTACACAATACAATGTTATTCACATTTATACTTAGTCAGGTATTCATCTCGCGTTGTTGTCATCACATTGGAATTCTTGCAGCCGTCCTCTCGCCCGTGTGCTTGCCTGCGAGGTCTCTTTCTCTCCCGACGAGGTCTCTTTCTCTGTGCCTGATCTCTAGCCCACTCGACTGGAGCCTGTCACGGGCTGTAGCGCCTCTGCTATCGGTGATGTCATCTACTTCATATCCTTTTCCCCTCATGTTGCCAACTGCTTCCTCCGCGCTGCTGTGCACCTTCCTTCCACTAGCCCAGTGGATGCGCATCTTGGTGAGGGGTGTCTGAAAGCGGATGTCTTGCCCCTTAAGAATCTTCTTCAGGTTCACGTTGGCTTTGCGTTGTTGCAGCATCCTCACAGAGTAGTCATGATCAAAATAAATCCTACCTTCTCCGAGCTTGACCGTTTTCTTTCCCCTAGCCTCATTCAAAACCATCTCCTTCACATTAAACTGCTGAAAGTTGAGTATAATCGACCTTGGTGGTTGTATTGTCTTTGGCTTCGGCGCCAGGGCTCGGTGGGCTCGTTTCTGGTTAATGTCCTCCTTAAACTCAGCCAGTTCGTTTTCACTTGAGTGGTGATGTCGTCTTTGACCGTTTTCAGATCAATTTTCAGCTCTTTTTGCTTGGCTTGGATTTGTTGTCTAATGCTATCTAAGCTAGCTTGCGGTGTAGCCATAGCTGTAGGTTCAGTTAGCTTGTCTTCTTCCTCGTCAGAACGACTTATATCTTTACCTTGACCGTTGGGGATTGTTTTTCTTTTTTCCTTTCTTTGAACCTTCGCTCAATGTCAACGATCATGTATCTTTCTTTGTTATATTTTCAAGTTTTTGCAGAGTTTATTGAGTTGGTGTTAGGGAGCACACTATTCAAGCGTCCATACTGCTCAACCGTTACCCGGAAGTCTCAAGTCACATACTTCTATGTGTGTCAGCATACCGCTGCATTTGAAGGTATTGAAGCCATTGTCAAATGGGAATGTAGAAGGAATTTTTTCGCCCCTTACAATCATCTTAGAATTTCATAATTACATCCTCCACCGTTTTGTTTGCTGCTTCTTAAATTGCATTGAAACAAAAAATATATCGTGTCCAGGGCTTTGCCTTCATCAAAGGAGGGCTTAGGTGTTGAATTTGCCACTTTGCAAACATTATGTGATGATGTTTTATAATGATACAGTATTTAAGGGCTAACTAGCAAGGCTACCCTCGTATGATAGCCCTGCTTCTCCGACTCTCACATCGACCGGTTCCTCTTAGTAATTATAGTCTGACACAAAATGTATTGCCCTCTGCATTTTATGGGTTGTATTGCTGCTTTTAAAGATTTGAAAGGTAAAGGAAAATACTGGATTATTTTTTTCTGCAACATACCAGGTAAAATAATCGTCCTAAGGATGATTGTAAAAAATATCTTTCTTTATTTTGATTTAGCTATAACCGTAAATCTTGTTTATTATAGTCCAGTTTCCAAATACAGACTTAAACAAGGATATTAGGCATATAAAACACATAAACATTGGAACCTACACTATATAATTACCAATCAAGTATTTGCATGTTATTACTGTATAACATTTATTACTGATTCAGATAAAAGAAGATATAGACTTTTATTTAGACTCAAAACGCAACGCTGTCAAAAATATTTACAGCTCATATCGCTCATTCGACCTTGCTTTTCCATTTAAAGGAGACGCGTTTTTTTGATTACTACTACACGCTCGTAGTGTAGTTGAGGCAAGTGCTGCTGCTGATGCCGAGCTACAAAAAACACAAGATAGTCAGAAGTTTGGTCAATAGAAAAATAATAATAAGCTTAAATACATGAAACACTAAATAACTAATGAATGGAGTGATTGCGTGCGTGCCTGCGCGTGTGTGTGTGATGTCAACCTCATAGATCTCTGAAAACATGACCTCAGGAGGTGGAGCAGTTGTCTTGTAACCGAAAGGTTGCTAGTTCAATCCCCAGCTCCCCAGAATGTTGATGTGTTCCCCTTTGCAAGACACTTAACCCTAAATTGCTCCTGACGAGCTGGCTGTCGCCTTGCACGGTTGACTGCCGTCGGCCAATGTGTGTATTAACCAATGTAAGTCGCTTTGGATAAAAGCGTGCGTCTGCTAAATACCCTAATTGTAATTGTAGTTGTAATTTGCGCCAAAATCGATTTGTTTGCTGACAGCCTGCTGTGGAATTGTGGACAGGTGTCATCAAAATTGGCCCATGTAATAAGCAATGTCTTCAAGGTGGGAACATTCACGTGGTTCCTCTCGTCAGCCCAAGTATTGTTCATTATGGAAAAGATCCGCTCAACGGGAGCATTTGTGCCAGGCAGACAAACTGACAAATTAGAAATAGATATTTCTGCGGAATCTCCCTGCTTCTAATAAGTCATTTTTACACTGCCAAGCCGGTTCGGCTTGGCAGTGTGAAACCGAGGGGGTAAAATCCCCTGTTCGTCGCAGTGCCGGCTTTCTTGGTTCACTGGAGAAGGCGGGGCTACGCACGAAGTCTAGAAGTTTTTTGGAATAATTTGCATGCTCCGAATGTTTTTTATTTTTTTATGAATGAAGAAACCTGCATGCAAGACTGAGTTCACATCTGAGTTTAGGCTATAAACGCGATTAACTATTAACAACATATTCTTTATTTTGCTGACCACTTTTTTTTTTATCCCGGCAAAAGCATAAGGACGCGTCCTTCTCACAGATCGCACCATCTTTCCCTGTCTTCGTTTAACGATCATTCAATGGTCAGCAGCTCGCGGATTTTACCGTCTTTCCAGTTAGAACTACTCATGTTGATGTCGGTGCGTTGTCTCTGTTGTAGAGACAGCGCAGCAACACCTCTACCCAAGCCCCCCCCTGGAACCGCCGAGTGTCTTATCGCATTTATATCAAAATGAAACCGCCAATGTGTGTAGGGTCCGGGAGGGATACATTTTGAAACATTGTGGTAATGGCAGAAACGCCCCTAGAGGGTTATTGCTAAAATTGTCAACACCAACCCTGACCAAAGAGAGGTGTCATAAGGAGTGTATAGCTTCAAACCCGGCCAATAAGATCGTTCTCCTGGTTCCGAATGAAGACACACACTTACCGTCACATTTAGATTTTGCATTTGTATTAGTTGGCTCCTATTTTTGTTCTTATTATTATTGTTATATTGTTACTGCACACTTCGCCCATAACAATAGGGTCCGTTGTTAAACGTGAATATTCTACCGGCTAATGCGTAGATAAAGTAACGATGGGAAACAAATCGCAGCAATAATGTTTTTTTTGCCCAATTTCTCCTTGAAGTTAGGGGGCTGGAAAAACCTTAATGGTGCCACCTAAGACTTGTCTAAAACTGTCTAGCCTATGCATATTAATGAGTGGGATGTTTGCTCTGGCTTAGGTGGTGGTGTGTGTGTCTGCCGGCTACAGACACAGTGCTGCGGTCAGCGAGAGTGGAGAGCTCTACACGTGGGGCGAAGGAGATTTTGGAAGATTAGGTAACCTTAGTGTCAAGCAGCTCTTGTCATAATCACTTGAATTGAGTTTACTTTGGTTTTAGTCCATGAGACACTTGACGCTTGTTGCAAGTGCAATGCAAGTCCGTGAAATACTGACTTCACACAAGTGTACTTGAGCACGTCGGCCTAAAATCTGGATCAATCACTGAACTTTAAATGGAAATTGAACGTGTTAGTTATTTTCCCCATGTCTCTTTTGTCTCCTGTTTTATTAACACTGAAATATAACATGAAAAGTGCTCTTGATATGCAGTTCTTCTTATGTATGTTTGCCAAATAACCCAGCTATGGGCCGCCTATCTTGTCTCATTGTGTCATGGTGTGCAGGGCATGGCGACAGCAACAGCCGTAACATTCCCACCTTGGTGAAAGATATCAGCAACGTGGGCGAGGTGTCGTGTGGGAGCTCTCACACAATTGCATTGTCAAAGGACGGGCGCACAGTGTGGTCCTTTGGCGGTGGGGACAACGGTAATATACTAGCTATCTAAACCTTTTCTTGAGTCTGCCAGTCACGAATATAGACAATGGCCATGTAGCACGTTTGTCTTCTGGAATCAATGTCCGCGAAATGCTATTGGTCAGAATCTGCTCAACAAAGTGATTTTGACAAATCGTGTTGGTAAAAATGAAATGAAACCAGGAGAGGTCATGTTGGTTTCAACACCGATATTGTCCTACTTTATGTCTCATAAGTTTATGAGATCAGTGCCGAAATATTATCTTGTGTGTATGTCTCAGACGATCTGGTATACTTAAGTTATCTGTTAACGCACGTAACACCTTTCAACTTCTGAAGAAACAGATCTTAATGTGGATGTTTGTGCTCGATATATTATGATATTCTTCTGTTCTGTTTTTCTCCTCTCACTAGTTCTGTGTTTTTACTCAATACACGAGTTAAACTATCTTCTGTGTGCGTTCCTCTTGCAGGGAAGCTGGGTCATGGTGACACCAACCGGGTGTATAAGCCCAAAGTCGTTGAAGCCTTGCAGGGAATGTTCATCAGGAAAGTGTGTGCAGGGAGTCAGTCTTCTCTGGCCTTGACCTCCACCGGACAGGTAGGGCCACATTCCTGCTACAATACCAACAGTGTATGGAGGGCAAGCAGTTGCTATTATTTATCATATCAAAAAGTACTAAGTAGTAATATTTGAAAATCTTTGAACAATCAACGCATTGAAATTATTCATATGAAATTACAATTATTTGCTAACTAGTTTTACCCTAACTTAATATGATACAGAGATATCTGTTAATTGGTGTCGGCCTGGCTTGTCGTGATTCAGACGAGTTGTTTAACTCCAAATGCTTGGTTAGCATTCCCTTTCCATTGGCAGCTTCCATTGACTTGCTTTTCAGAAGCCTTATCTTGCTCCTGTGAGTGTTAGACACTTTTAATTACTTTCCAATGTGTTCCGAATAGCCGCTTTTCAAAATGGTTGTCTGTTACATCACAACAAGATTGTAGTTTGTCTACACCAGACAGATAATTCTGCACTATTTTCTGCACTGCGATTGTTGAATGCAAGTTATATTATCTGCTGCTTCTGGCTGGGTAGCCTATGTGGAAGTATCTGGTCAGCAACCCACAGGTTGCCTCATAATAATTGGCGAATACAGTGCCGTAGTATCTTTGTTTTAGACAAACGACAATCCTGTTGTGTTGTGTTTTGAATTGGTGACTATTTTTAACACTTTGTAAAATGATTTAAAGTGTATTCCCCACACATGAACAGGAGTAAGGCTACTGTAACTCTGCAAGCCAATGGAAGCAGGTAACAGAAAGCAAATGCTTACCCAGTAAACTCCTCTGCTGGATGTCAAAGGGTGAATTTGGACTAATCTGAATCTGGGTAAGAACAGGCAAAAGCCAATTCACAGATATCGCGGCGCTAACTATTGATGCAAATAGTTTTTCTCCTAGCTTGGTGCTGATATGTTGCTTATGCACACCCTTATTGGTGTGCATTAGCAACTTTATTGGCTTATAGGTGTGCAATATAGCATAAGTTGAATGGTGCCTGTTTCATGTTCTTCATCTAAAGCTGCGAAATGCTGGAAGGACTGGCTTTTAATGTGATCTTCCCATATAAATTAATTAATCCTATTTTAATTAATATTTTTCAAACTTGTCACAACAGGTGTATGCATGGGGCTGTGGTGCCTGCTTGGGCTGTGGCTCTTCTGAAGCAACCTCTCTCAGGCCGAAGCTGATTGAGGAGCTGGCTACCACCAGATTGGTGGATATCTCCATAGGGGACAGCCACTGTCTGGCCCTGTCACACGGTACAATCATATAAATCCAACACAGCACAACTGGACTTTAAAGGACAATTCCGGTATTTTGAACATTGAGCCCCCGTTCTGGTTTGTCTAGGAGGAAATAGAGTGGTTAACACAGAAATTTTGAATATTGGTCCTGTCTTGGGTATTTAAGCTAATTTCGAATTGCCTCTGCCTGCTTCACAATGGCTGGCTAAGTGCATTCACAAAAAAAACACTCAACGTTTGTTTTCAGAACTGTGAAACTCATCTGGTGGTTAGTGGTGTTCGTTGATGTTCCTAATCAAGTGTCATAGCGAAATACCAGTTTCCGTCGTGTTTTATTTGGCATTTTGTAAATCTATTGAAACGGGGAAAGGGGGGCTGGTTGAAGTCTTTTCGCTCGGTTCTAGCCCTACTGTTGATACGGAGAACCGAGCGAAAAAAGACTGCCAAATAAAACACGACAAACTGTATTTCGCTACGATACTTGTTAAGTAACATCAACGAACACCACCAACCACTCGATGAGTTTCAAATTTCTGAAAACGAAAGTTTAGGGGTGTTTTGTGGTGTTTTGTGAATGCACATAGCCAGCCATCGTGAAGCAGGAAGGAGAGATTCGAAATTAGCTGAGACAGGACCAATATTCAATATTTTGGTGTTAACCACTCTATTTAATCCTAGGCAAACCAGAAAGGGGGCTAAATTTTCAAAATGACGGAATTGTCCTTTAACACATTTGCTTCTTAAAGGGATAGGCCGAGATATCAGAATAAAACCATTCGAATCTTGTTGTTTTTTCACTGACACTTAATTGAAGATGCTACTATTGGAACACATTGGATATCTTTGGAAGTAATTTAAATGTATTGGCTTCTCTGCAAATCAGTGGGAGCAGCTAACGGAAAGCAAATGCTTACCCACTTTACAAATATCTTGGCGTATCTCTTTAAGATCTACACTCAATGTGATGTACATGTGATAGGTCTTTTATGTTCCTCAAAAGCATGGTTGTCTATTCATGACAAACAGCCTTATAAAGAATTGAAGAAATTTTTATACACATGTCAAAATATTGCCATATCCAACTCATTGACTGTTGATGAACTTGAGGTTGAAAGACATTAAAAAACAGTCTAACTCCTGCAGTGACCAAGGAAGTATGTCAAATGTTTTACCTAGTGGGATGTATTTATCTTGTCTAGACAATGAAGTTTATGCATGGGGGAACAACTCCATGGGCCAGTGTGGCCAGGGGAACTCTACCGGCCCGATCACCAAGCCCAAGAAGGTGGTCGGACTGGACGGGGTCGCAGTGCAGCAGATCTCAGCGGGCACCTCCCACAGCCTGGCCTGGACCGCCCTGCCCAGAGACAGGTCAGCCGCCTGGAGAGCCAACACTGACTATGTCCTGCCAATCCCTAACGGCTGAGTTAATTACAGAGTGGTCTGGTCTAAACTCGATCACAGAGCATTCATTTTCTCACTGTTCTCCGTTGTTTTATTTTTTTAATGTGTTAATTAATTAATTGTAATGTTAAATTGTTGGGATCTAACATTGTATTATTCTACATGTTTACTCACTGCACCACAGGCAAGTTGTGGCGTGGCACAGGCCCTACTGCGTGGACTTAGAAGAAAGCACTTTCTCCCACCTGCGCTCCTTCCTGGAGCACTACTGTGACGGGATCAACAGTGACGTGCCACCCTTGCCCTTTCCCTCTTCCAGGTGGGTAGACCATTCTGCCTGTAGCTGTTGAGCATACTGACTGGGCTTTCTCTCGAGTGGTGCAGCCTGGTTAGTAAAGCAGTTTCATAAATGGAGTCCTGTAAACACTGATAGTGCAGACATGAGGCTCCAACGCTCGCTGGACTGTCAATGAGCAGTATTGGGTCACTCATTTGGGCAAATACAATTGAATGCAAACTTTCAAACAACAACTGCACTTTCACGCAGAAAATAATTGTATATTTTTTAATATTTTTTTTTATATTTGAAAATCTAAATGGCAAGCACAGTATCACTTGACTTTAATTTAATTCTATTTTCTGTTGCTGATATGAAACCTTAATTCCCTACAAGGATTGTTAAAGGTTAATTTGATATTATCTTAAAAAAATGCATATTAAAATTGAACCTAATACTTATCATGACGTTTCCTTGACTTGGCAGAGAGCATCAGAACTTCCTCAAACTCTGCCTGCGGTTATTGTCCAATCACCTGGCTCTTGCCCTGGCTGGGGGTGTGGCCACCAGCATTCTGGGGGGTCAAGCCAGGCCTCTGCGCAACCTGCTCTTCAGGCTCATGGACTCATCTGTTCCAGATGAGATCCAGGAGGTGAGTGAGACGGACACACTTTTTTATATCCCTGTAAGTGGCACAGTGAGATACATTTAACAACACCACCGTTAAAACGGACATGAGACGGTTGATAATGCAGATAATGAAGAAATGCACTGACTATTTGGAAATGAGCTGGGAATGGTTTCAAATCAAAATAGCTTCAAAACCATCCAGCTCCTGCCTTCAGATCAATAAGAATAGATATTATCGTGGAGCATTTCACCTACAGTGGATGAGGACTATGCAATTTTTGCCAAATTATACACACAATACAACCTCTCAAAAAATCTTACCTGCAGCTTCATTTAAATTTCTGGGTGAAATCTGGTTGGTACATGGCGTGATGGTGTGACTGTGTTTCCCCACAGGCAGTTATTGAGACCCTGTCGGTTGGGGCCACCATGCTACTGCCCCCCCTCAGGGAGAGGATGGAGCTGCTGCACGCACTGCTGCCCCAGGGCCCCGACCGCTGGGAGAGTCTCTCCAAAGGACAGGTGAGGTGGCCCTTCAGTGTCCTCCAGTTCAGTCCACCCCTCTATCCCAGGGGTCGGCAACCTTTCTTCCGCTTCCCACAGGAAAAAATAAAAGCGAGCCACTAAACCTTTTTGACATCTAAAATTTAGATGACACTGCTTATATCGTTTTTGTTTTTTTTTACTATTTATGCTACGTATAAAAACTATAGTTTGTTGCATTTAAAAAATCAATGAACTTCTACAGAGAAAACACCATTTTATTTCTGCATGCAACCAACATTTTTTTAACTTGTAGGAAAGAATATGCTGCATTGAAGGTTTCAAATTTCAAATAAAATAATTAATATGAGTCCTCCTATTATTTATGAAATAAAAAACTGAACCTAAGTTGTCCACCTGCAGAAAACCAAAAATGGTGTTGGCTTCTGTGTGTCGTCATCCATTTATCACGGGCACTGGAGCGTGCAGTCAGCTGTCAACATAAATAAATTAATCTGAGGATTGCAATGTAAAATATATAATCGCAAAATAAAAGCAAACTAAAATATTGATTTACTTGGTTAATCAGATTTTTGCTGCTGAACCTCAGCACACAGCATCTCCACATCGTGGCTTTAAATTTGCGTTCACACCAAAAAATAAGTGGCGTTGCGTGAAATTTATCGCATGAAATACCTGCGGAGCGAATTGATGAATGGCGCCGCGCAAACACCCTGGTTTGGGCAAATGTTAGCCGGACCGCCGGAGCTCCCGGAGGGTAGAATAGAATATCTTGTAGAACACGGCCAAAACTGAGCGACCACAAAACTAGCATATGCAGTTGAAATCGCGGACTTCATCCACTTCTTGAAATGATTTTTGACCTTCCGCATCATTTATGAAACTGCTTTTTTTCTCGTTTCCATCTGGATACTTTTCAGCAAAGGCTGTTTGTTGATTCTGGAAATGTCTTCAAAACTTTTGAGTTTTTGTTGAAAATTTCTTACCACATATCAAGCATACTGGTAAACAAGTTTTGTCAGCAGTGAGGGCAAAGGAATCTGCCCACGTAGCATTAAACGCTTAGTTTTCTTCAGAAACTTTTATTTTCTTGTCTATTATTTATCCATTGTTGGAGGTTGAAAAGCTAAGAAAAACGCAAGCTAGCGGATGTTGCACATGGGCGGTAGAGACGCAAATTTTGACCGACAAATTTATCACGTTTTATTATAATGCTACAAGATCACCATTTTATTTGATAAAAAATTATAATTACATAAAAAAACCAAATGACCTAGAATGTATTCATTGAAATGTAATCTATTTTTTAATCGGCGCCACATGGAGCCGGAGCAGAGGACTAAAACAGCCACATATCCCAATCATATAGTGTCATCACACTTTACCCCGTAGTGGAAAGGCCCACTGCTAACTTGCATGTCCGCAAGGTATTTTATAAAGATAAACCGATGTTGTTTGAGCGCTTCCTCAAGTGTGGTGTGTGTGTGTGTGTGTGTGTGTGTGTGTGTGTGTGTGTGTGTGTGTGTCTGTGTCTGTGTGGGGACAGAGGATGCAGCTGATATCACCCGACCAGTCGCAGGACCCACAACCCACCCCCTGTGCCTCCTGCTGGCTATCAGTCCCCGGCGACGGCCCCGAGGCTCTCTCCTCCGTCCTGGGCTTCAGCGGCGCCCAGGAGGCCTCGTATGGCGGCGCGGCCAGCCACCCAGACACCCACCTGGCAGAGATCCTGATGAAGACCCTGCTGAGGAACCTGGGCTTCTACACCGTAGGTCACCGGCCAATGTAGTGCAGCCTTTTACATAAATGGACCAGTTATGCTTATTTTCAACGCAGGCTGTCAACTGTTGACCTGAGAGTGAATGACGTTAAGATTATTTCATACTTTTGTATAATATCAAAAAATCTAAATAAAATAATGTATTTTTTAATGTTGTATTTAAGGCGGCCGGCTTGTGTTGCTTTGGCGGTCGCTAAGCTGTAAAGTGCCGTGGGAAACCCTGGTGTGCATTGTGTTCTCAGGACCGGGCCTTTGGCGAGCTGGAGAAGAACAGTGATAAATAGCAGCAGGGAATGTCCTCCTCAGACAGCAGCCAGCCTGCGCACCTCCACCAACCTTTGTGCTCCCTGCAGAAGCAGCTTCTGGCCTACTGCCACATCAACTCGGTGAATGAGGTTGGAACACTGACACTGGCTGAGGGCTCTACCACCCTTTTAGGGTCCCGCAACATGGTATGTGATACCATATGTTGAAGAACCCCACAATAAGTGTGTGTGTGTGTGTCTGTGTGTGTTTTACAGAACTCGAGCAGCGTGGCTCTGCTCCACAAACACCTGCAGCTCCTGCTGCCCCATGCCAAAGACATCTTCTCCCGCTCGTCCGCTCTTATTAAGGAGAGCTCCTGGAACGGCAGTATCAGGGAGAAGCCTTCAAGGTAAAGGGGACTGTTGTTAGTGGCTCTTAGGGAGAAGTCATAAGGTGAAGGGCCTGTCTTTAGTGGTCCTCAGAGAGAAGTTACAAGTTGAAGGGAACTGTTGTTACTCAGGGTGTCTGCGCATCCTTAAAAAGTCTTAAAAAGCTAAATCCAATGTTTCTAAATTTTCAGGCCTTAAAAAGTCTTAAATTCGTTCTCAAATGCCTAACTGCTGTCTTAAAAACTAACTCAAGTCTTAAATTTGTCGGGGCAGGACTATATTATTATATTTTTTTTATTTTCTCGAGGACTTTTCAGGAAGGACATGTAGTAGAAGGCTTCTTTCTTGCTAGTGCATATATAAACGATTATCGGCCGTGCTGCTAGCTTGGTCTGCCACAATGGGTAGGCGGCAATTCAAGGACAGTTGGCTGGAAGACGCCGTTCCGAAGTTGGCTCGGCGTCTGTGCCAAACCCGGCTCACCATCGGCGTGTTTTAGGTCGTAAAATTTTTCCTTCAAGGTGCGGTGGTTAAATAAAAAGGCTCTTAAAAAAGTCTTAAAATTTGACTTTGCTGAAATCTGCAGATACCCTGTTACTGGCCTTCAGGGAGAGCTACCAGTGAAGGGGAATTTTGTAGCTGGCTTCCAAGGCAGGGTATGGGGTCTTCGTTGTATGGGTACCCATGCCCTTATGTTTTGTATTTTACTAAACACTTGACCTCTGCTTGAATTGTCCCCTTGTCACCACCACCTACAGAAGTGATCTACATGTCGGCAGCAGGCAGTATGCTCTGTCAGATCGTCAACTCTCTGCTGCTGCTGTCCGTGTCTGTGTCCCGGCCTCTGTTGGGCTACCTGCTGGACCTGCTGCCTCCCCTGGACCGCCTCAACCGGCTGCTGCCTGCTGCCTCGCCCCTGGAGGACCAGGAGCTGCATTGGCCCCTCCACGGTGAGAACCAGAGCCCACAGGCTGACAAAGCCCTTGTTAAGGGGACAGTATTTATGATCAGGATCCGAAAAACCTACCCTTATATTTAGAATACAACCCGGGACTGTGTGATCAAACCGTTGTCACTGTCTCTCCTGGCTTCACTTAAATATCTGTTCCGATCCCTTGGTCGTGCCAAATCTGTAACAGATGTTTTAGTGAATCCAGGAGAGATGGTGAGGTTTAATCACCCAGGCGGATATTATCCTTTCTAATTGAACATGTTGGGGGGGATTGTGTTGGGGGTCAAGGCACCCCTGACTTTGCACGAGCCTGCCGTTGGGGCGTCCCTGGCCCAGCCAGCCCTGTCCTGGGTGTGGCTGGTGGACCTGGAAAGAACGGCTGCCCTGCTGGTGGGCCGCTGTCTGGGGGGCATGCTGCAGGGCGAGCCCACATCTCTAGAGGAGCACGACACGGACTACTGGCTCCGTACGCCCTGTTCAGCAACGGCCTGGAGATGGACATCAAACTGTTGGGTAGGAGGAGCTGTCCCTGCTGGCAGGGTTCATTATTTAAAGATATACGTAATAGTTAGTTGAACTATAATGTACAAAATGTTTGATTATTGATTTTCTAACCCATCAAAAAAATGCATGCAGATTGAATGCAGATGAAGCTTTTTTAAGGCTGCTTTCTGTGTCTCCACCCCAGACCTCCTGCATACTTCTTACTGGAGGCAGCACTGTCCGGACAAACGAGAGCAAGCCAAGCCCCTTGACTGCACATTGTGTCCAGACCTGAGCGTTCTTGCAGACTTGGCTCTGGGCTCCACCAAAGAGCCTAGCAACAGCCTCTGGGTCAACATGCAAGACTATGCACTCAGCAAAGGTCTGTGTTTGGGACTTGTGGACTCTGGACATCTATGCGTACCTTGTCTTGCAGTACCCTACAACACATCTATATGTGCCTTGTCTCCCAGTATCGTACAAAACATCTATATGTACCTTGTTTTGCATAAACTTGCATCAAGTTTAGGGTTGGGTATCGCCACGGATTTCAGCTGAAACGATTCAATCTTGATGTGATTTAATTTTAGATTTGATTTAATATCGTTTTGGTTATGAAATTTTCTGTAGCAATATCAATTTTGCTTGGTGCCATAAGAA